>JARJDZ010007613.1:0-27226 GCA_030264555.1 Aleochara sp. GC000083
AATGATAGTCACTGGCAGAAAGACTCAGGTCGGTAGCCGGTTTCGCTACAAATAGTTATATTTATAAACTGTCACATATAACAATGTAAAATATGCGAAACAAATGTTCTAATTAATTCTATAATTTAGTGTTTACTGAAAATGATTTTCACTTACTGCAACTTTAAATAATTTTAATTTTAATTTCAATTGCAATTTCAAACATTTTCTCTTATAAATTTATATGATTTGGTCAGTGTTATCTTGTTTTTTAAATTTTGCTTGATAAACCTTCTAATGTAAAAAAAGGAAAATGTTAACAAAATATAACTATAACTATTTCATAGGGACATAAAACATGCATTTCAGTAATTTGCAAACATCATTTGCACATTATCTACCATGAAATAACATCATATTAGTATTAAAAACCTTTCATCGTTGTTTTGCACAAAACAAATTCCAAATGAAATTCCGAAAAGCAGCAAGTTTTTGTACATTTTGCAATTATCCTTTTCAAGTCTGCATACACGCAATACGAAAAAACACATACAATAACATTCTGCCTCGCACTTTGAAACCCTTTTTACCCATGAATAACCAATTCCAGGCTACAAGTCAGAGTCTCGACAGGCATTTTAAATATTCGAGTGCATTTGCAGCCATTCGTGAATTCAAACACACATCTCCCGCTAATAGAGCCGAACGCAAAGCGAACTGGATTGAAATGAACGCATATAAATATGAAGACCATTCGTGGTGCTAATAGCGAGTAAAAACCAAACCATTTACCCTGAAACAACCAACCATCCCCCAAACCAGAAAACCATAAAAAAGCATACCGGTTCGAAAACTGATCACGGATCATACATGCTTATTGGGGCTGTTTCGAACCTTGCTTGTCGGTCCAAATGATCCCTCGTCCAACATCAAATGTGCCCATCGTGCAAGAGAGGAATATTCACCCGGGTCCAATATTGGATCCAACGGGAAACGTGCATAACGTAACACGAGTGCGCTCGCATTCGGCCGAATGATCAAACAAGTTCGTCCTTTCGTCCTCCTCGGACAATGTAACATGTCTAACCGATCCCGAAGGGTGAGCCGCTCATCCGAGACAACAAAGTGATACTCTTGTACCTCGTCATCGAGCTGAGTTGGGGCTGTCTTCCGAACGAGTATATTAATTACACACGAGTTGCAATAAACAATTTCCTTGCTCCTTGCTCAACCTCAAGCTTGTTGCCCGTCGGCTTCGCTTCCGTGTCTTGGTACTTTGTTAATAACATCTTTGTACAAGTTTCCACTTGGACGTGTTGATGATGCTCGAGTTATGTTCAGAGTTTGGGATTCAATGTCATTGAAATTATTGAACTTGTGGAGTTATTGGACAATCAGGACGTAAAAGATGTCATTCTTATATTGATTTGTTGGGTTCGCTTAGGTAACTTGATCTCTACAAACAGAGGAATTGATTTTGTGCCATTTCATTATAAATTGAATGGTAGGTCGATTATGGTTTTACAAAACGGATATTATTTTTTGTAGTCATTAGTGAATCTCAACTATGAAGGATAAAAAGGATAACTGGAGATTTATTGGATTCGTTGTTGATCATCCAGGGATAAATGTGGGACTGAAATTTTAAAGCAATTCTTGGATTTTTTAAGATGTCAGTGGACGAGATCATAAGTTGTAGATGAATTGAAAGAAGAAAGAGTTTTGGTCATTTGGAGATAATTCCAATTTGGACAAGGCAATTTTCAAAAAATTCCTATTGGAAATGAAAAATGGAATATTAGGCTATTGGTATTTTTTAAAGGCATATTAAAAATAAAGCTATAGCACCAAAAAATTATCAATTAACGACATTAAAAAAATCATAATCGTTATCAGAAAACCTGTTAAAATTTCTATAACTATTGGATCAAAATTCGATTGTATAACGTTACATATGATATTTTTAAAGTAGAATCGACAATATCATTTTAGTTTTCACGAATAATTTTCCAGAATTGTTGATCCTATATATTATTTTTATCCTAATGTCTATAATACTTAAATATTTATTTGTTTTTGCCTCAATTTTATCCTTTTAACACTGCCATCTGTTGTACATCCTTAGAAATGCAATTCCTTTAATCAAATTGATTTTGGAATTTGTCCATAGATTAACAAATTGTTAGCAATTAAATTCAAAATGGGCGTTAAATTTGTAATGAAATTTTCGATCCTTAAAGATATCATCTAATATCTTGATTTGGCAGTTAAATGTCAGCAGATATCAATACTAGAAATTTGAATTTATTTATTGTATTATCCTAGATCGAAAAAATAACAATTTCAAAGCGTACATTTTCAATTATGATTTTTCATTGCTGTCTAAATAATAAATAATAAATTAACAAAAAAATCAATAGAAAATATAGGCAATTACCATACTTGAAGGATAATTAAGATTTATCCTTCTTACACTGTCATCTTTTATGTATCCTTAGAGTTGTAATTCCTTTAATTAAATTGATTTTGGAATTTATCCATAGATTAACAAATTGTTATCAATTATATTAGAAAATGACCTTTAAATTTGTAATGAAATTTATGATTTATAAGAATAAAAACTTATTTTTCAACTGCCAATAGATGTCAGCAGATTTTAATACTAAAAATATGAATATTTATTGTATTATCCTGGATTGAAATATTAACAGTTTCAAATATGTTCATTTTCAATTATGATTTTTCATTCCACCCCAAATAATAAATAAAATATAACCTCAAATCTGTTTTCGTACAAAAAAACAATAGAAAAAATAAGCAATTTCCATACTTGAAGGATAATTAAGATTTAAAAATAATCAAGCAATAATCCAGGCTATATGAGCCTATAAAATCTGAAAGGGTGGAAAAATGATCACTCAAACGGTAAATTAAGCCGGCTCATCGTTGGCCTGCAATAAAAATTTTACAGTCGCAAATTACGAGTTGCATAATAAATAATACAATTAGTCGCTTCTGTCGATTTCAGCCGTTGCGAGTCGTGTACTCATTGATCACTTTTGTTATTTACGATACGACTGTTTTACGATGACGCAATGCACAGTTGTGCACTATTCGACAATTGCCGTTTACCTATTTTTATTCGACCTGTTATTATTCGATTGTTATGGCAGGTCATTAATTATACTGTATCTAAACAGCTATATTAATAATTACACACTCCTGTCTCTTGTTTATGGGCGGACGTTCGGCTTTTATGGACGACCATTAAGGTTTATCAACTTTTTTTTCTGAAGGGTAGTAAAAAATAAAATTGGATTCAAAAATTTCAAATTCTGGATACTGGATTTAACTTCAAATCTGATAGGATTAAGTTATGATTAATTATGTCCATAATGAGTAGATTTTTTATGAAAGCAATATTTTAATAATACATATTTTATAATTATAATGCGAAAATATAATACTTCAAAAATATTGATAACATTTAAATGTTTTTAGCAAATTAAAATTGGTTTTTCATAGAAATTAGCTGAAAGGATAATGATTTTTTTCTATAGTGTGTTAATTAACAAACAATAATTGAACTTTGGTATTTAATTGTTAATTATTTCTCGGTTGAAAGCAATTTTCATGTGAACATGCATGATCGGACATTAATTACTGTATTTATTAAATTATGCAATTGTTATATCAAAAATAATAGTAAACTAAATCAATACGTTTGACACAAAAAGGGTCAATTAAAACTAATCCAATTTGACTACAATTTTGGTTCAATTTTTATCAAATATTCATTTTCAACCATTCCATTCATGAAACAGAACCAAAAATAATTTCAATCCTCTCTTCCTCCAATATTCAACTAAACTAAATATTTAGAATATCATTTGCATAGGTTTCCCCCAAGAAATATTAAACCAAAATAGAATAGGAAATCCTTCAAATTAATTCAATTATACAGGATTAAATGATAATCCCAATTTGGGACAAAATCCGACTTGCAATAATTTGAATGAAATTTGTGATAAATTTATATATTTAGCTATAAATACCCATTCAAAGAATAATTTAAAATAGTGAATTTCATAAAAAGATTTCAAAGAATTTCAATTTATGGCAGATATTAGATTTATTCCATTTTACATTTTTGCAATCGATGAAAGCAATGGATTACAAATTGGGTGTGGAAAACGGATGAAAATACATCTATAAATCTTTCATATTCTCCATTCACGTGGAATACAATTTTATTTCATGATTGAATCGTCGATTGCAAACAGGACTCGCTGGACAACTTGAGAAATCAAAGAAGAAGTCAAACGAAACGAGTCCTTATATTTATTCTTTGTTCATTTGGTCGTTCGTCTGGATATCTTTAGTGCACCAACGACTAGTATCCTTTTTTTCTTAGTATCCTTGGATATCTAACAAAATGTTCAGTTCGTTCGTGAGATTTATTGCTGTTAAATTTCAAATGATTTATGTTCAAGATATACTTTCTATTTTTACACTTCCTGAACTGTAATAAAAGACAAACATTTGATATATGAAGAAATTAATAAGAAATAAATATTGGACCTAGATATTAAAGTCTAAAATTGTCCTTTCCTTTTAAATCTTAAAGGAAATTTTCAGTACAAATTACTAGCGAACTTTCCTTACTTTAATAAACTTATTGCAATGTCTTCTTCACTGAGGAAACTTTCTTTTTTGCCTCTTACAAGAACCAATTAATTTCTGCAACATAAACTCCTGCAAAAAACTACTTTAAATTCATCGTGTTATTTTAGGATCCGAAGGAATCGTCACGTTATTTGTTGAAACGTGCAGGTTGTAAACTTCATTGGAAATAAAGTTGCGTCTGGAATTCTTGATTGCAATTATTTGCACACAGCTTTTGACAAATCTTCGTTCCACTTCAGTTCCACTTTTAGTTCGATGCAATGAATGCATTTATTGACGCTTTCTGCATTGGATAATGACTTCATGTCATCATCAACATCAAGATGCCTTAATTTCTGAAGGTATGTGAAGGTGCAAGAAAATAAAGCTCAACGGATTTTTCCCAAAGCGTCCAAATGACTCGTCGTTTATGTAAATGAAGTGTCATAAACGCTGAGAAGTTCATAAACTAAATTTGACACAGTCGTAAACTTGATGTGCACACAAAGAATGTCTTCAGACACGTTTTCGCAGTGCATTTCCGCTTCCTCGAGTTTTCCTCCATCCGCAAACATCGTCAGATGGCGCTCGAGCAACCACGTTGACAGCGACCCGGAAAAACTTCTTGAAAACTTTGAAATTTGCAATTTCGCCAATCTACAAGGTTAACTATATCATTTCCCTTGGAATTCAACTTATTAATTTATGATCATGTTCTCGTAGATTCTGATATTGAATGCATTTTTCGTTATTAAATAAACACCAACCAACTTGCAGATTTTATTAAAACCATTATTTTTCGTTTATAATTTAAAATAATTTCCAGCTTGAATTTTATATGTATGTAGTTATATGAAAAATACATGAAGCCGGAAATTTTCATTAAATTTTGCTGTTGTTTTCATAAATAGTGAAAGTTTTCATAAATTTTCCATTATATTGTACGCCACTGAAAATGACGTTAATGCATTCATGTTTATTCAACAGCGGAGAAAAGTTCTCAATAACTCCTCTAACCAATGGATAATGGCTTGATGAAAGAGCACAATTAAATCCTGGATGTGGAGGAAATGCAATGGGTTCCTTCGGGTTGGTGCGCGATCCGGGGCGAAAGAGCAACAAATGCATTTATGATTGTATAAACATTGTTTTTGTGTATTCGGAAAATGAGTGGGTTGTTTGTTGTGTACGCAAGTTGCAATTTGCTGCCTGCTTCGTATTTCCATAATATGAATAGCTTACGTTGACGCAATATGCATATTATTCATTTTCTCTGATGTGTGTTGCAAAATATGTGAGTTATTGTGTAAAATGCAAATATGCTAATGTCCATTTCCCCCCCACTCTTATTTAGAGGGTGATAAATATTTAAAGTGGCAGTTAATGTTTAGATTAATGCTTGTGAAAATGAAATTGATGTTTATGAGATTGAAAATTTCCTATGTCATAAATTTCATGATCATTTTTATATATTTTATTTTACATGATAATTTTTTTCAACCAATCGATAAAGAAATTACAAATTCTTTGCTAAATTTGTTGGTAAAAATTATAACAGAAATATATCCAATTTGATCTCAAAAAAATTAAGTAATTTTCTTTCTAATTATTGCAAATAAACCCCTTAATTTTACATTAATAAATGGTTTGTAAAATTTGATATGAATTTAAAATATGGATAATCAGAAATTTACAATCATGAAATTGCCTTCATAAGAATTTGTTTAGATGAAACATTTGCAAAATATAGAGCAGAATATCAATTAACATCTGTACTATCCAGTTTATTTATTCATAAATCCAGATGTCAATTTGTTGAAACATTTATTCAAACATTTCATTTATTCGTGCAGAATTCCATCGGGATAAGTTCATTATTCCATCAATAGTGACAGTTAAACATGCCCAAAATAAATTCGTTGAAATGCATTCTGTTATTGTGCGTTGCATTATTCTGTCCAAAAATTTAAAAGCCTCCCATTTGCGCAAAATAATGACAAATCCATAAATCCTTCAATAGCCACAAAAGCACCGAAAATAATATTTATGTCGTTTTAAAAACCATTAAATTGATGAACCCTGAAAATCCATTTTCGAAATGCTAATCAATTAAAAAAAACATTACTCACAAACGTTGAAATTTACAACTTTTATAAACATTAAAAACCCACAAATGTAACAACAATTGTAGAGCACAATCTGCTTCTAAATTTGCTGTCAGAATCAATTGACAATAATAATAGATACAAGTTTTTTATGTTTAATGACGATTTTTATTAGATTTTTCTGAGAAAAAATATCAATATTTTTGCAAATTAATACGTTGAATTGTTGATCTATGAAGAACCATTTTCAAAATGGTAAACAATTTAATAAAACATTTCCTAAGCAGTTGCTGACATTTACAGAAAATTAAAAAACAACAAATGGGAAACTTCCATCATAAAAAAAATATTTTTTTTATTGGAAAATTTTCCCGAGTAAAATATCAAGTTTCCATCTTACTCATTGATCATTTCTGTCACTGCGAATGCATCCACTCTTCAAGTAGTTAAACACCAACGTCGTGATCGAAAGGTGTTCTTTGGTGTTTACTTTGCGTGGAACATTTGGCGGAGGAGCCGGCCGAATGCGTCAAACCATTCGCCTGGAATTCAAGGAAGAAGTGGGAGGAAAGTAAATTTCTGCATGCTTTCAACCCGTCCATTCCGTATAAAATTTCATAAATATTCCAGCCCACGAGTACTTCATCCTAAATTTATGAGTGGCCTAGAACTTTCCATATCCTTTTTCCTTTCTGTTTTTTTCTCGAGAGCACTATGATTTCCCCCCTGGAGATGAGCACTTCAAATTTGGATTACATCAAACTAGAATGGATTACATAAAATATATGATGAGATTTCAAGTTGAACGTTCAACCGAACGTATTTCTTCATTAAGGTTCCATTTTTGCGTAGTGAATGATGTTTGGTTCGATATTTTGTTGCGAAGTTTCGCAGCAAGCAGTGAACAGACTCCTGGGGTGAATACGATTCTTGCATTTTACTCGTCGTACTTTACTACTTTTAGGGATTTCCACCATTAGGTCGTTACATTACCAACCATTGGGGGCTTTTATTACAATACTTACAATATTGCCAAGGGAGTCGCTAATGTACGAAACGTTTTTTTTTTCTCGGGGTGGATTCGTTTATTTTTACAACGTTTGGTTTATTTGGAATCATCGTTAGTTGATGGAATAAAGGAGTAAATACTCTCTTATTTATTTTAAGTTTCTAGGTGAAGTTCATATGTGTCCTTTTAATCCCTAATGCATGATAATAAAATTCTCTATAAAGGTTATTCTTCTTCTTTACTTCAAGAAGTAAAGAAGTAAAGAAGAAGAATAAAAGAAAGACTGGGAAATGATGTGTTGTGGAGTAAAAGGAAATGTCTTCATGTTATTATCATCAAGTTGTGTAGTGATAACATTGATGTTGCAAAGCTTGTTGTATTTTGTGCTCTAACTATTATCCTGTAACATTGCACTAATAAAGTAAACAATCCCAAAGGGATTTTGAAATCCTGCATTTATAATATTGTATAAAGCTAATGCTTTTTTTGTTAAATATTATTACTTACAATCCATTGACAATTCGGAAGTTATACTGTTTAAATAAAGAGACGCCATCTTGAGGATTAAAGTGGAAATCTTGGTAGGATAATTGAGAAAATTTCTATAATTGCTTTATTAATGTACAAGCTAATAAAATATACACACATATAACAAAAAAAATTTAACAGTAAATTTAACCAACATTGATATTTCATAAACAAAAATATCATAATTTAATAACTCCGAAGGATAAATACAAAATCCTGTAACCAATTTCATGAAATATAATTTAGATTCCTTGAAATTGCAATTTTCTGTTGTTATATCATTCAAAATATTACACTGATTAAAATACTTTATAAAGTAAAATTCACAGATAACAAATACCATAAAAATTATTATGGGAAAAATTTACAACAAATCAACTATTCATTCTTTTATTTATTTTGAAAATTTTCAGGTTTCTACAGTTTCATTACAAAAAGTGAAATATAATTTAGCAAAGCTCGAAATTTCAATTTTGTTTTGTTGTAACCACTAAAATACACTAATTACAATGCTTTAAAAGGTAACATTTGTTAATTAAGTTTTCCACAGATAAAAAATACTATAGAATTATATTATGGGAAAAATTAAAAAATAGTCAGGAAGTCCGCTTTTCTAAAAACCAAATACATTAACCAATTTTTTGAATTTTTATTATTTAGATTTACTTGAAATTTCAAATATTTTTGTTGAAAGTATCAAAATATAACACTAATTAAAATACAAAAGGAAAATTTGGAAAATTAAGTTTCCCACAGATAATAAATACCATAGAAAATATTATGGAAAAAAATTTAAAAAAATCGAGAAGTCCTCTTTTCCATTATATTTTCTATTTTTCTAAATTTTCAAAATTCTTCAACTTTGAAATAATAACATCACAACTTAATGAACAAGTGATTCGATTGCAAATATTTGACAAATAGAAATAGTTGGCCATATAATAAACATATAAAAAACTATAATTGGAATATTTTCGCAAATTGTAAACGATATCAATTCGAATTCGCTTGTCGTTTTCGCCGACAAATCATGGAATAAACATGTGCGCAAATAGCGAATTGACTTCACGCATCCGCGAATCGACATCAGCGAACATCGTTGATGCTGAAAACATGTTAAAGTTGAACTCATTAAAAGTTGGCCAACTTTGCAATATAATATCAACTACGCGCGTGCTTTCAACTCATAACCTCGATGGGCTCTTTCTGGCCCGTTCAGGACGAATATGACGTGGAATGTGTTACCCCTTCGAAGTCTGCACGTCTGCAGGATGCTTCCACTCCTGATATTTATTATTATTTCAAACACGAACATGTTCCTCGGCATTCAAACGTCTCTGACTTCGGCAGCGTTTTCAATTCACCCAAAGAATTTCCCCATTCGGCTCACTCCACGTAAATAAACTACACGTCTCTAATTATTCAAATGGAATTTGTGGAAATTCTTGCCGAAGCAATAGACGAAGAACTTTCCAAGTATGCACGAGTAATTAACACGCAGTTTTCGATACTTATTAATTTTCTGTTTTTTTTTTTTATGTGAATTACATGAATTGCATCATCAATGAGAGTTAAAAATAGATGGAAAAACTGGGAAAATCAGTGGAGAGATGGGAAAAAAAGTAGTTGTGAATGTCAGGATGTCATCTGCTCGAGGATAATTTATAATCATTTCAATTCGAGCAGTCATTCGAGCACTCGTTGCTCACACGATGCGTGAAGCTCTCCTATTTATTCCCGCTCGTCAATAAAGCCATCCTCGAAGCGTTCAGTGTTCCTGGATGTCCTGGAAACTGGGATGCTTTGCGTTATATTATACGCATGAAAGTATTCAAGTTCATCAAAATAAATTCGCGAATCAGGAACGCATTGACCCGTTTGTTGAAGGCTGGTGGTTGTTCTTGTTCCTGTTTCCGCACGGCAGGAGGTATTTTCCCGCACGTAATGGGAATTTTCACACAAAAAGGAAAACAACGAGGGATGTACCTATTAGTGAAGAGCGGGTGGACGAAGGACGAGTCAAGAGCTTCATCTCTATAACGAGGATGAAACATGGCTGGACTCATGGTCAATTCTATCCCCACTTGAAAAACCCGCATAAAATTTTCGGGATCCTAAGAATTGATCGTTAAATTCAACAAAGGTTTCACACTTCTGGTCTTTTTTAGAAGGACATTTTTGGCCTTTTAATCTCATATTCATATTTTAGGAAATCAATTTTTAACTTCTTTTTATATCAGAAAAAAATTCCTGTGAAAATCATAAATTTATAAATATTTATCCTGTTTTACGAAAATTCAGATGAAAATCTGTGATAGCGAAACATTGCTGAGGAAATTTCTCAAATACATAAATATGAAAACAGAAAAATCGAATTCTTGGGAAGAAGAAAACAGATTCAACAATGTTCTGACACTTTTGATCAATTTTTGTCCTTTCAATCCTAATTAATATTTTGGGAAATCAATTTTTAAAACTTTCTTACTTCAGAAAAAAATATTAAATCAGTTGCTATGAAAATCATGAATTTATATTAATAAATATTTATCCTGTTTAGCGAAAAATTGCAGGAAATTTTTCAAATGCTTATAAATTCAACAAACTTTTTACACTTCTGATTAATTTTTGGAAAGACTATTTCGTCTTTTCTATATTTTTGGAAATTTATTTTTAAAATTTCTTCTGAATCCAAAAGAGAAATTTTAAAATCATAATTTATTCTTATGGAAATCTTAAATATATAATTCATTATCCTGTTTTGCAATTTGACTTGATATTCTCAAATAAATATCTATGATAGCATAAAATTGCTTAGGAAATTTCCAAATGAATAAATATGAAAACAGGAAAGAAAAGCTGGAAAACAGAAAAGCTTTCACATTTCTGATCAATTTTCGGAAGGACTTACTCGTCATTTCAATATGATATCTACATTTTTGAAAATCAATATTTAAAATTTCTTCATATTCCAAAAGAATTTTTAGGACCATAAATTATCCTCATGCAAATCATTGATTTATAAATGATTATCCTGTTTAAAAATTGACCTAGATATTAAAATAATTATTTTTTTGGTTTATTTATTCCAGAAAGAAGAATTTTTAAACCATAAGTTTTCTTTGTGAAAATCATAAATTTATAATCAATTATCCTGTTTTGCAAATTGATCAAGGTATTATTGTAAATATTGCTCAAAATTTTTAATAAAAATCTATGATACCTTAAATTTTCTCAGAAGAACAGACAAATAGAAAGCCTAGGAAAATTTCATCAATTTTTGCAAAGATTTGAAAATCAATTTTTAGAACTTCTTCCTATTTTGCAATTTGACCTGAATAATGATGTTAATATTACTCCAACTTTTCAAATGAAAATCTATGATTACATAAAATTTATCGGGAGATTTCTCAAGTGCATAAATATGAAAACAGAAAAACAGGAAACCAGGAAAACAGGAAAACGGAAGGAGCTGTTGACTTAGTGTTATGTTCTGCCTGCAGCTACAATTTCTGCAATCTCAGCCGTTATTTTACCATCATTTGCATCTTTCCATGCACAAATATTAATGCAGTATTTTATTCCCTATTCCCTCATGTTTCCCCCTTAAAATTTGACATTTGGCATTTTCCAAAACCCCTTCTCGCTTTCCCGAAACTTCACCACAATGTCAACCAAACGTGGAGCATCGGATTTCAATCGGATGTTGAATGCCAGCCGGGATTTTGGGCACGAACAAC
Organism: Aleochara sp. GC000083; assembly: GCA_030264555.1. Lineage (NCBI taxonomy): Eukaryota > Metazoa > Arthropoda > Insecta > Coleoptera > Staphylinidae > Aleochara > Aleochara sp. GC000083. The sequence goes on from JARJDZ010007613.1 coordinate 12,024, forward strand.
AACATCCCGAAGATGCCACACAATGCTCCAGGTTCGGGTTATTGGCTCGGGACGAACTGGGTTACAGGAACTGCATACTTGGAGAACTTCCCCCTCGAGCCACGTAACAACTTAACTTCGGGAAAACCCTCTTGTTATTTTAGTAATAGTTTTCCCATCGAGTTGAACAACTTCCAGTTTTTATGAGATTTCACATTTCTGCACTTGAAATCTGATTTATAATTGAAGAAATGGAAAAGTAAAGTATTTTCATATTCCCCAAAATACTTTCCAAAATTTCCATCTATTACAATAATTTACAACTAAAAGTTTTAGGTTACTTCTTCGCTAACAAAAGTTTTTAAATTTATTTCATTTATTTATTTTTTCTTGATGAAAGAAAAATTGTTTATTTTGTATTTGTTCATTGTGTAAACAACAAACACATTTCGGGAAGTGCACGAGGAATTCGCAAGTTGATTTTATTTAGCACACGTCTTTATTTGCTGAAAGCACTTTCAGCAAAAATCGCGCAGACGTGCGCGCACAATTCGACTCGAGTATCTAATTTTCTTCTTCCGTTCACCTGACGTTCAAAGTTGCAAAATTACACACGAGTAGATTCGCGTGTATCATTGTGACACATCGTGGCATTACGGTAAATAAACGTAATTCGTTGGTGCAGACAAAATTTCAAGCATATGTGAACACGTATAATTTCAAAATACAGTAATCTAGTTGGAAAATCAGGAGTGCAAAGAAGGAGTTGAAAGGGAAATGTGTTCCCAATGGTGTTGGAAATGAAAATGGTTCGGTTCTGTACATAGCTTTGTTAGTTCAACCAGTTATAAATATACATGCAAGCACAAATAATAATGAATGTTTGATGATCTTTTGACTGGAAAATATTCAGGACATGGAATGAATACTAGTAAATTATACCTGGTTCGTGAATTTATTTCAGGTGGAATTATGTCGTATAAGGATCAATAAAATAGTGAAAGCTGAGAAAATAATAAACAAGTTTTAACCAAATTTAGTTTCAAAAAAATATAACTAATTTATTGGTAATTTTTTATATGAAATTTGTAACCAAATGTAAAAATATCATATTAGGTTAATAAATAATTTAGCTAGCTACATAAAGTTTATTTAATTTTTGTTTTTGCATGTATATATAATTCAAATTTGAAAGTTTGTATTAAACTAAAGTGAAATTATTCAGGTCACAAGATGAATATGAAAATATTTCAGATGATATTATATCATAAAACATAATGAAAATTTGGAAAAAATAAAAATTTTTAGCAAAATTTGACGAAGAAAAAATATAAATAAAAATTGTATTAAAACGAAGAAATAGTGAAAAAAAATAATAGACAATTTAAGTGACTTTAAAATGATATTAAGTTGAATTTTTATTTTTACAAGTATTTTCAATCCAATTTTGAAAATTTCTAAACTTTTTTTGAGTGCATTTGCACTTCAGTTGATATTGTTGCTTAATAAACTTTATTTATAATCTTAGTAACTGAAATTATCTTCATTTATTGATATATCAAGAAAATATTTGTTTATGTTTTCAAATTTATAAAATTTCATAAACTCCAGACTTTTCTGGAATTTTCTGTTTGTTTTCTTTAACATTAACATATTTAAATTGTTGTCTGTTGTATTTTTGTTTATTTATGATAATCTTATATAAATTTTTAATTTAGTGACTGCTTTTCCTTTTTTTAATAATTTATGTTATCTTTATCTCTTTCTTATATAGAAATTGTGAGTTAAAACAAAATTCTGCATTAAAATTATTTCAGAATTAACCCAGCTTTTGGAAAATAACTTAACAATAAATTTACTAATTCTTGTTAACATTTATAAAAAGTAATCCTAATTAAAATGAATAATTATAGTTATAAAATTATCTCAACATGTAATTTTAAATTTAAATAAAAAGTGTTGGCATCAAATTAGTTGCAAATAGATTATAATTAATACTAAATAAATGACACTATATAGTTCATTAATTTAATTAGTAAATACATGGAAGCCTGTTTCACGTTCGGTATTATAAATACATTTTGCAAATTCTAATTATTGCACACACGATTGCATCATTGTCCAATCTAATAGAGTTTAAATAATAAGCCATTCTATTCATTCGGTTCAAACCAGCGAGCAAAATGGGAAATAATTACGTATTTAGCAGGATTTAGCTCGCATCTAGGATACATGTATCGATTTTCTTTCATTTACTATCATTGTTATCGCAAACTAGGGCAGAAAACTACAGCAAAATATTTTGCTTGCAACCACCTGGATGGAAGCGTTAATTAATTGCAACTTTCGATACAATTTTGTAAGAATTGTAACGATTTAACAACAAAGACAAGAAGGACCATATTTATTGGACAAAAGGAGAAAAGGTTAAATTTATGATGGTAACACAGGAGTTGGTTCCACAAATTGAAATTTTATCGCATTGTATTTGATCGGCGAATTGAAACCTACGATGAAATTTGCCATTCGCAAAGAAAACAATATTGGACGAACGTATTCGAATCGATTGCGGTATTTGCAACCTCAATCTTCGCACTGTTTGCTAATTCGCATGTGGCGAGAAGTGGGGATTAAGAAATATATGGCAAATTAGAACGCAATTCGCGATTCTGTTCGGTCGTATTGGTGGGTTCTATTGGCGCGAATCGATATTCTTTGTGCGCAATGTCGGAAGCAACGAATGCACGCTTAAAATCGAAAAACGAACGAATTGAAGAAATGGAATCGAGGCGAAATGAGAAAATGAGCAATTTCATACACTTCAGGGGATTGCTTCATCAACAACCGCAATGTTTTTGCCTAATGTACACGTTTTCTTGTTTTTATGACGCATACTTTTGCTTCTTTGTTTTTTTTGCAACTTTGAAATTAGTTGCATGTTGATATTTACAATTCGCAAAAAATAACCTGAGAAGACTGGAAATAATGAAATAATGAAAATAATAGGCAAAATTGAACCGTACAGTTTCCCGAAAAAAAAACTGAAAAACTTTTAATTACAGTTTTTGTTTGTATTTTTTTTCAACTCAGAGTCAGTGCATAATGAAATATGAATATTTAAAATATGTATAAACAATTTGTAAATTTAATCTAAATATTTTTTGTAATATTATATTTATGAATGCTTTGCTGCTTTTCTAGAGAGTGATGTGGAAATTCTTTGGCGTGAAAATTCAGCATGAAGTTGAAACATGTTCCCGGGGAGATTTATTAATTTATTTTGAAATTATTTTGTATGGCTGGAGCGTACTTCTCGTCGACGATGTCTGCAGAGTTGCAAAGACGTTTCTTTATGACTAATTTCATTTAATTTCACGACGTTGAATGCATTTGTTACTGATGCGCAAGAGCGATAGGGAAGGCGACTGTAGAGATGATGAGTTTGTCGCATGCAAATAGCATTGAAATTATTGCAGCATGTTTGACATTGCTCACTGTTAGTGTATATATATACATATACAAGAATATCTAACTAAAGGTAACTATGAAATACCATTGAAAATATCCATGTATTTTGAGTTTCCAGCATTGAAGCATCTTGAAGCAAAAGCTGATGAGGTTTTTCAATGAACTTTTAAAAATGATATGAGAAAAACTGTAGTTTCAATAATGTCTTTTAAATATTCTTGATTGTTATCAGCAAACCAATTTGGAAATTTTTTTTCTTATTGACCAGCAACACGATATTAAATTGATTTCTTCTTTGAAGAAAGTTGCTAACAACTTTCTTAATAAATAAAGTATTTTAATAAATAATTTTCATAGTCATATTGTTTTTTGTCCATTTCTAATATTATATTTCTGGATGGTTTTTTGCTGATTCTTTTTTTCTTTCTTTAAGGTTTAAAAAGTTTCACAACTTTTTTTTATTTGTCTTCAGTACTTCAGTCTTCGGTACTACTTGATTTACTTGATATACTTGATATATCACCATAAACCAATCCAAAAAGATTATTCCCAAAATTGTTGATTATGAAATATGAAAAACTGAAATTTGAAAAATAATAAAAGAAAATATTGCTGTTAAATTTATACAGATCTTTTCTTGATCAGCATATAATGTTGTTCACTTATTGTTGAATGTCATCTGGTCATAACTTTTTCAATTTCTTTCGACAGAAAAAGAAGTATCTTGGTAAACATCCTTTAATGATCAAACTATTCTATGTTGCTTTTTAAGATCTTCTGTCTTTAATATTCTCATCCAAGAAACCTTTTATTAAACTTCCTTTTCAAAAGTTTCCTCCACATTTTTATTTTTGTATTTCTGTTTCTTCCATTTAATAATAAAAATATTCAATGTACATTTGAAACAATACTTTGTTGAAAAATTTAGTTATAATTCTTGATGTCACACACAATTCTAATCAAATTTTTGTTCAATCTCACTGGAAGTTTCTAAAAGAAAACTAAAGACAAATTATATTTCGAAAAACCTCTACAAATTTTATTTTTAGAACAGCATATAACTTTATTCTTAGGCAGTAAATTAAATTTAATTAAATTGGTTCAAATTATTCAATTTCTTTTGGTCGAATAAAAGTATTGAAAAGGTAAAGATCATTCAATGGTCTAACTATTTTAAGTTGTTTCCTGAAGTCTTCTATCTCTGAATTTGCTTTCTAGGATGATTTTCTTCCTTTTCTTCCCTTGGGATCCAAAAGGTCCTGCTCTTTTTAACTTTTTTCTTCAGCTTAATGGGACCAAATGCTTATTGTATTCTGTTAAAGAGACAATATGGTAGAGAGTTTAAAATGATAGTTTTTACCTTTTCAAGGATTATATCAATCCTAGGATCATGTCTATCTTCCCAAGAACAGAGGAACACAAATAATTCCTCCAAATCTATTGTCACTATTATCTTGAAGATTCTCATATTCTATAGATGAGATTAGTTCAACCTAGAATGATTCATCTCATAATAGTATCTCATCTTATTGATTAGACACCTTTATACACGAAATTATAACCCAACCTGAGATCCTCAAATTCCAAGTAGGATTTAATCTACATACATCTCATCGAATAATCCATCCATCTATTGATTAATCACACACAAATTAATTTATTAGACCTTCACTTTTTCCCATGATAAATTTCACAGGAAACTCATAAAAGTCATAAAAAACAGTTTATTGCCTAGCAACAACTTAGACTTTATTTCAGGTCTTTATTTCAGGTTATAAATCACCAAAGCAAATATTTCTTGAAAAACGAAATAAAGAAAAATGACTGAAGACAAACTTTTCGGCACTTTAATGATCCAGCACCTTCACCAAACATCATCATTATTCATTAGGTGGCAATTTTGTTTTTATACCCACGCCAAAGACCTCGCAACTTTTCCACATGACGTGGAATTATTATATTTCATGGCAATCATTGTTAATGCATTTTTAATCTTTACGACCTCCAATTTTGCAGCAATATATGTTTACGGTGGTTTTCCCATGCACCATAAATCGTTTTTTGCGGTTGTTGTTGGTTTCCTTCCAATTGATCATCGAACTACAATTTTTTTGCGATTGCAATCACATTTGGCTTGCAAGTGCCAGAAATCCAACCCGAACGCATTTCAATTCGGTATAAAATAATTAAATGCAAACAACGCACGAAACTATCCACAAAAAACGCACATACAATGCAATACGAATGCAATCAGGATGCAATATTCCTTCGATGTTGATGCCATCTGCAGAACAACATCTGGTTATTAAAAATTGATTGCATTCTACATCACAATGTTCATTTTTTGTCATCAATTTTTGGTTACAACAATTAAATTTGTTGGTATACAAAACACACAAAGGATAATTAATGAAAATATTTTTCATTGATATCCAATTTTATGTGGGAATGAAATTATAGATAATTAAAACTAAAATTTTAAATTGAATTTAAGTGACATGAATGAACTTTACTTCTTGATGGAATGTTAAAGCAGCAATAACATGGCCCATTATCTTCGGAATGGTTGACGTGCATTTGCATAAACTTTGTGTTGTAGTTTGGCCCATGAGGGAATATGTATCCTCGTATCCTGGATTGGACGGCATCCAGGGATACTTTGGTCGTTGAAGAAGGAAGTGCTCCTCCAGGAGGAGAAAGCTTTCACACCCTTGGGCGACACTCGCGTTCGGGGTTTTCCGACATGCAATATGCTGGTTAATGGCGGTTTTTCTTCCTCGCCTTTTGCGAATTCGTTGGGGAATTATTACATTAGGATTTTAGCACGTTCGCCATCGAGTGTTATTGATTTAGTGCGATCGTGAGATGGGTAGCATTTCATGAAATGGATGTGGGTGTAAAAAATGCTCTTTCTAGGGATGTGGATGAAGAGGTAATCCAATAAGTCATTTTCGGAATGTAATTTTGTAATTTTGAAAGTGTATTCGATTTTGATCCCAATGAACTAATGTTTCTAACTAAAACTCTATTAAAACAAGAATGAAGTTTAAAAATGTTTAGTTGGTCCAAAAATAGAGAAATCTTTCAAAAGTGCAGACAAATCTTGAGGGTGTTATTATTCTTGAAATATAGGATGCAATAAATTTTGGTGACATGGGAAAAATGATTTTTAAGGCGATGAAAATCGTAAATTTTACACTATCAATTTGCAATTTTATTTGATACAAATCCATTCCTTGGATTTATTTTCTAGAATCAATTGGGCAAAAAGAAAAAAAATTTTGTCCAAATGTCTAATAGTACTTTTTAGATCATACTAAAACTTCCACCAGAATGTGACAAACTGGGAAAATTGACGGAAAATGCGACAAAAACTTCCCATGAGTCCCATAATGACACTAAAACCTCATGTTCAAAATGTAACCTCACCCAAAAATCCATTAATGATTGCTCATCTCTTCTCTGAAACAAAAAACTAACCCAAGAAAACAATAACAATAAACAAAACTTGCAACGAAACTTCAACTTCAACATCTGAATATTAAATTATCAAAATATAACAACAATTACAAACTAACCCTCAAGCAAAAAAATAACAACATCAAAGGTCTTTCAGCTTCAAAGAACTACAATGTTTCCAAGCTTTTCAAAAAATACATGACTGAGCAAGAACCGGATATTGTATCCTGGAAAAAAACAGAACACCTGATGTTTTCCCTGTATCTAATGAAACGGAACCGGAAAAAATGGTCCATTTACACCATCAGCATTAGAGGGATTGTTTCGGGCTGTGTCTGTAATCGCAGCTAATTAGTGGAAAGAAAAATTATAGAGGAAGCTGGTAAAAGTGAACGAAGAGGTGTTCTGTACTTGATGTGTTTTCCATTCGATTTTACTATTGCTCGTTGATTAAAAGTGAAGAAGGACGAGCAAACGCGCTCCGAAACGTTCTCCAATTTCAAGAGCACCGCGAGCGNTATACATTGTATATTGCAGAATTGCCATGGGCAAAATTCAGCAAACGAAATGCACACCGGAAGTATGGTTTTAATGATACACGAGTCATAAAAGCATACATGCGTTTAATGCAGAAATGCCTGCAAGCATCTAATATAATAATAATAATAATAACCAGGTGGAAAAGGCCGCTCATGTTGCTAATAAAATTAGTCGAGTGGGTCAAAAGTTGATTTACGAGTCTTCACGAGCAACAAAAAGGTAATTTCCTTTGATGAAAATCAACCCACTAGATTACATCAAAATTAAGTTACATATTTTCCAGGTTGAATTAATTTTATCCTACTGGAGCCTATAATGTTGCATTTCATATGCGTGTTTTTGGTGGCAAAAATTGAATATTTTTCACTTGTCAAATCAGTGACGTACATTTTTCTACAAGTGGAAAAAATGAATAACTTTTTTTCTACAAGTGGGAGAAATTAATGACATCTCACAAAATAAAGTGATATTGTTACTAAGGTATCAAGATTTTAAGGTTTGGCAAAAATAATCATAATGTGCCAGTTCAAACGAAATTCTGACGATTTAATTGTGACATTTGAAATGTCCTATCAAAAATTTTGGATTTTGTTGCTTCTTGAAACATTGTATCAACTTTTCTCCAGTAAGATAAAATGTCGTATATTACACGTGTGCGAAATGCTATAATAAATTCGTGAAATTTGAGTTAGCTTTCAGAGACATTCTGGAAGCAAATGGCAGAAATCATGTAATGGAAGGATGCAACACAGCAGGGATAGATATGACAATTAGATACAAGCAGGAGCATCGGATAAGGATTTAGTGGACATGATGATAATATTCGCGCATTCAGTCAGTCAGTCAGCGAGTCGATTCAGATGGTCAACCGCTTGTGGTTTCGTGCTCCAATTTGGTTTAATGAAACGGAGTCCGCACCGTAACCAAACCTCAATTGGGTATCAGATAGGCTTAATTCTACCCTCCCATGACATTATCACTGCTCACCAGATGCTCATTGGGCAAATGGCAAGCGTGTGCGTGTTGCAAACTCATTACGCGCAAAATTCGCTTCTAGTCCTTCCAATTTACTGGAACAAAAAGGATTATTATGTTGGGGATTTTTTTCGGTACAAAAATGGAACATTGTAAGTCTGTTTAGTGCTTAGTGATCTATTCAGACTTGAATTTAATGCTTATTTTGTGCTAACTTCTTGAGGAGTAAGAGATAAATTTAGGTTGTAACTTTTCAAAGGGTGATAGCTTTGTTCAATAATGAATAGTTATACGAAAATTGTCTATTTTTCCATTCGATAGGGATGTATATTGTGAAAAAATTTTTACTGACAAATGGAAATATTAATTATACGTAGTTTCAGGAGATTTTGAAAATGTCGTTTGAATCATTCAAATTGGACCAATAGTTTTCGAGATATGAAGTAATATTCGATAAGAAATTGCCGCCCCCAAAAGATTTATTTTTACATGTATATCTACTCGAATATATCAATATTTAATCAACATACATTCATTTCAACAACAATTCATTTCAAATATTGACGAATCTGATTATACTTGAAAAAGTTTTTTTTTTTGATAAAAAAAGATTTTTAATTTTGACTTTTCTGCCGCCCCCTTGTATTATAAAGCTATAGAACCCCGAAATATTTTCGATCTCGCTTTATTTAATATGTATACCAAATTGGATAAACATTGAATAGAAATTTCTATAAAATTTGTAAGATTTTTTAATTAGAGTTAAGAGTAAAAAGCCACCCCCAGCCACTTCACAAAACTTTCACCCCCAATTTGTTAATCATCTTAATACTATCAACTTATATTCCAAATTTGGTGGAAATCGACCTAGCCGTTTTCGAGAAAAACCAATGGAAACTAAGAAAAATCAATTATTACCATATTTAAACATTAATAATTTATGAACAAATTGATTCCCAATATTGTAAATCTCTAAATATGTCCATGAATATATAATAAACAAACCCTGAAATTTTGAAATAATTTGGATCGTTCGTTTCGGAGATATTGATGAAAATGTAATAAAAGAAATAATTCGTTTCGAATTAATTTGAATTTTTGCAGCCGCTTAAGGTCGTTGCTAAGGAAGACCAAACTCAGGATTTTTAACCTTAGCAACCGCAATGTAAAACAAATGAGAGTCGCCATCATGGATTTTCGAGGGCATGTTTCCGACATTAAGATGATGTTTCCTTTGCCTGAACAAAAGTTGTCAATGTAAATTTCCATAAGAATTGTTTTCAATATAGTTCAAAAACTACTGGACCGATTTTTATGATTAAAAAAGCATATTAAAGGGCACGATTTAAGGTTTTACATCCAAGAGTTTGATTTTTCAAAAAACGTAGTAATATTTCATTAATGAATTAATATCACTGTAAGGCGAAATTTGAAATGTACAATCGCAGTAAAATATTTATAACTTCGAATCTAATAAAGATATCGAAAAGATTTTTTCACGGTTTGAAAGCTAAGTAATTATACTTTACATTTCTTGAATTCCAGTTGAATTGGATTAATTTAAATTACCAATTTTTTGACTAGATATTGCCTACTTTAGAAAAAAATTCTTACTGTTAATTAAAATAACTTTTCTTTATTCAATGACATTCTAATTCTCCCATGATATTTAATCACAAAATTACAATACATGGAGATTGTAGCTCATACATTAATGGTAGAACTTCAACAACTAATATCAAAAGGAAGAACTTGATTGGCAGAATGTTTGATAACCATTTGATAGGCAACAAACACGTCTGGAAAATCCAGGCATGCATCATCCACGATAAAGCAACTTTCAACGTACATGGACGCGTTATCTCGTCAAGAAAATCGCGACATTTCCGACAGGGAAACGCTCGCCTATTCAACTCCTCAACTCACACATACTATTTACCTAATATTTGCAAGTGGCTCCAATAATAGCGACCACATTCAATGTTTATTCAATAACCATCTCGTCGACGAATATCACTTATTAGTGTACTTGCTCAAACTGCGAAGGATTATTGGATATAGTCGTTCAATAAACATCAACTGATCTTTGTGTTCATTGTCGCACTGTCCTGTGATTTTGTTACTTATGAGTTCTTAGTTCACTCATTGCTTGTTGACGCAATTCGCTTCCATGCTGGGAAAGCATCGTTCTGGTCTTCACTTCTTTGTGAGGGAAATTGTATAAAGATTGCTCCAAATGGATAAATCCGTTTGGAATGTAATAACCATACCCGTAAAATGGGAGGAAATGAAAACGTTCCATGTTTACATAATGCTTATATCGCATTACCAACATTAATGTATGAATTACAATTACAGGGTGTGTTTAAACAAACAAAGGAAAAATTTCAACCAAAAATTTTTTGATGTTTTTCTTGAAATCCGCAAATGGATTTTTCGCATTGTTAGTATCATTTGAACAAAATGAAATTATGATTTGCATTAAACTTTTTGGTGAAATTAATTGTAAAATATTTTTGGTCAGCCAATCAAAACATATCTTTTAATAAATATAGTTTCAGGGATAATGTTCAATGTTAAAATGTGATTCAAAATTCCATAGTTGATTTCATTATCAATTCAATTTCATCACATAGTTCATTAATGCAAAACAACTTAATTTGATATCACATGTCGAAAACGCATTTCGATTTATAAATTGATTTAATAAATTAGTATTCGCATTTTATTATTATATACCAGATGAAAATTTTAAAATGATACATAGAATTTCATAATTCGATATTGAATCAAAATCAAAACCAGGAACAAAATCTTTTGGATGTTTTCAACAATTTTACATATTTTGTTGTCGACAAACAGAAAATTTTGAAACAATTATTTCATTTAATATCCACTCAGTATATGCACAGTAGAAGATAATTGTATTTATATTTATTTTATTAATTTGTTGTACATTTTATCCAATATCGGAATATTCTATCATTTTAAATTTTAATCAAATTATTTTCCCATTGTTGTTCCAATTGTTCAACACTGATGTGCATAGATATTGATTTGGCCTTTCGCTGATGCAATTCAAGCAGTTACTTTTAATTAGTAGATGCACGCTGATATTAATTTATGTTTCAACATTAATAAATTAGCTTAATTAACTTTTTGCCATTTCCTACACCAAGTTTAATCTATATGAAGCTGTGACTTTTTTCATTTCATTCATTTTATTGCAATTTCTCCAGGATTCTTATCAAATTTCGATTTCAGCATGAAAAATTTAATTATGATGGTTATCTGATGTTGTGCATTTATGAAGGTATATTATATTCGGTATATTATATTCAAATTCTTTTGCAAGCTTCGTTTGTTACTTGTTACATTTCAAACATGCGGAAATATTCACAGGACGTTTTTTTGCTGAATAACATCTTCGCTGATTAAATAGCAGAATACTTTATTATGCTTCATAAATAATAAATAACATTATGAAATTTGCAAAATGAGGAGAAATTCATTGCATTATTTCATGTTGGTTATTATGCTCCAGTTTGCTCGTTATAAAATATTTATAGGATTATATACTTATAAGAGGAAAATTAAGAGGAAAATAATTTTGTTGGATTTTCTCAAGTATTCAAATAGTTCTTGCCTTTTAATTTCCTGTTTAATGAAAAATTTAATCTGGATTCAATTAGGTTTTTGTTAAAATTGGTTTATAATAATAAATTTATATCAGATACTTGAAAACGAATATTTCAGAAAAATTTGATAAAAGAATAATAATTATATAACCTACTTTTAAACTTTTTTGTGTAGACTTATAAACAATTTTAATTGAAATTTTACAAAGGATAAACTTTTTTGTATGATATCAGCAATAATTTTCTGCCTTTTGGAATTTCTAATATTTATATTCTTCGCGGAATTTTCAAAGTTTTCATCATCTTCATCAGGGAAATTTTATTTATTGATTATATCTAATAGTTTCATTCCTGATTTTTCACAAATTTTTGCTTATTTCTTTAGCATTATTTGAAATTTATGTGTTAATTTTTCATCTATATACATAATATGTTGAATTAATTATTTTTTAATGTAGTAATTGCTTCAATTTTCTGTTATTTTATATCATTTGAAATACTTATCTTGTATAAGATGAGAAAAAACTTTCTTACTTCGGAATATTTAATATTTTTGTTCTCAGAGGAACTTTCAAAGTTTTCATCATGCTTATCAGGGAAATTTATGTGTACATTTTTATGTATTTTTGGATTAATTCCATTGGAGATTTTTCCAAAAATGTAGACCATTTCAATTTGACTGATATTTGTTAGTGTTTCATTGTTTTGACTAATATTTTGTATTCAGTAATCTCTTTCTAAATGACAATTTTATGTCTTAAATTTTTCCATTTCTAATTATTGAACCCCTGAAATTTCAATTTTAATTTTTAATCAAAATTTATTTCTTTAATGTAGAATTAGGTCAAAAACTTGATCCCATTCAACAACAATTTAAAGCCCTTCATTGGTAACAGACAACAATGTTATTTTTTGGCATTAGGTCCATTCTTGTTAAAATTATTGACAACTTACGTGGGCGGATAATTACATAACACAATTAAGTTCACATTTTGAGTTTCGGCAAACTAATCGCACAGCAATGTTCGGCAGAAGCATGCATCGCTTCATTTGCGCTGGCAGCGATTTCGGGATGAAATTAAGCGTGCAGAGATTCGGGGATCGAGGGATAGTGTTGCCTGGAGAAATCGCCGCCTCCCAAAACCACCCCCGTCTATAATAATGTAGCCGACTCGTCACCAAGCAGCGCGTAACGAGATTTCCATCCAAGTGAAGAACCTTCTCTTCGGGCTGCTCTTGTTCCGCATCAGCAAAGTGTCGAAGGGTTCGGCATGTTGTTTGCCTCTAATCGACTGGCGCTAACCCAATCCCTCTCGCAAACCCTTCCACGTCGCGTTATTAATAATAATAACCGCCGGCATATCTGCAACTGATCCAGTTTAAGATGGCTGGATGAAGGTGCTCCCAGTTCTTCTAGATACATATACAAGGTCTTTCCAAAAACCATCCTTAAAACCACCCAAGCAAATCCCACTTCCAACGACCAACATTTTGTGGTCTCGTTACCAATAGTTACCAATTGGTACCAATGGTATCAAAAATTGTAGAAGATGTGTTGGATTGAAGACACGTGAGATGATAACGAGGACGTCGAGTGAATTTCGAAGTAAAGTTTCACGTTCAAGTGGATGTTGATGTATCCAAGGTAAATCAGATAGAGGGGCAGAACTGGAAGGCTGTTGGTCTTGTGTGAGTGGATGAGGGACGGTTTCCTTGGTGAAGCTATGCTGGTGACAAGCAATTGAGGCGATATTAAGGCAACGCTTGAGTTGAGCTTGGAGATGCCTTCTTCTCTGTGCACCGAACTGGGTTCGGTCGGTATTGTAGCCGTATGGGGAAGATGGAATGGTTCTTGTATCAAGTTGGCTTCAAGGGCTGGCAAATAAGCTGCCTGGGTTTCATACACCTTCGTTGGATCTTGTTGTTACGCATTGTTGCGTTGTATGTTGGGATTTTGATTGAACATTCTAAAAATAAAAATTGCTTTCGGTAATTTGCACAAAATATTCTTTGATGTAAAGTCATGTTTATGAGGGATGGATATGAGATGAAACTCATTTATATTTTGCTTTTTGTTCGCTTATTGTGACACATCATGCTTAGTTTTTGATATATTACAAGGATCACATTTTGATTATTCTTGTTTTTGCAATTTTGAGTATCAATCTTGTTTCTGTAGTTTTGCAAGAAATTTCAGAGAATTTAGGCTTCTAAAATGAACCATTCCCTTTTCTTGGTCCTTGAAGTATTGTAGAATAGTTCAGGTATATTCAAAAAGAATCTCTAAACTTTCAAGTAACATAGAATTTAGTAAGTTGTATAAATAACCTTCTTAAATTCTGATATAGCTCTAAAAGAAACATACAAGATTAAAATGCTTTACAAATCAGTCATAAGACTTTTGACTACTTCAGTTTTGAAGTTTTAGAAGATCATGTCCCTAAAAAATTTTTGCACGAGTTTAAGATTTAAGTCTTATCAAGGTTAGAAAAGTTTTGCCATATTTAACTGTAAATGTAATTTGATTAATTTGTTATACATTTATCTTACTATCATAATTTCAATAGTTCTACAAATTGTTGACCCTTTATGTTCTTTTAAGGCTTCTAAAGGAATTTCAAAAGGAATTCATCCAGAAAAAATTTCAAACATTTAAATGCATTAGGGTTCAGTTATTCATATAAGATCAGAATGTTACACATTTAACCATTTCTGTTTTAGAGTTCCAAGAAGAACATGTCTTTTAAAAATTGTACAAATATTTTCAAGAAGTCCTGCTAAATTTTGAGGAGACTTAGATCATATATATTACTTAAAATCTAGTGAAATTGAGTTGTTCTACAGTTTCCTTCTTTAATTCTGACATTCATAGAAAACCATAAACTTTCTTTTGTCATTAGAGCCTTCTAAAGGACTCATGATAAATTCAGAAAAAACTTTATAGTATTTAAATACTTTAGAATTCAGTGAAACCAGGTTGTTACAGAATTTCCTAGATTAGTCATACAGTTCTTAGTTTATCATGCTTTTCAGATTTTGTTGTAGCCTTTTGGACAAGTTCTCTTAAGTCAAAAGTATCTTTGAATCCCTAATTGACTGTAAATTTAAAGAAGTTAGGATTTTGCTTTCCTAGAAAATCATGTC
>JARJDZ010007614.1:0-22099 GCA_030264555.1 Aleochara sp. GC000083
TCGGAATGGCCATCACTTTGACGACGATGTTACGCTCGCATGCGACTGCCGAGAGCACCGCCTCGCTGATGCCGCCCTCCGGGTAATGATCCTCCACGCAGATGATGCGGCCACCACATTCCTTCGCGTTCTTGATGATCGCCTCCTTGTCGATCGGCTTGATGGTGAACGGATCCAGGATGCGCACGTTGCAACCTGCCTTGGTGAGCTCGTTGGAGGCGGTGATCGCCTCCTGCAGGGTGACGCCAGCGCCGATGATGAGCGCCTGGTCGTTGTTCGACTTCTTCACGATGTTTGCCTTGCCAATCTGCAAGCAGCACAGGTAATTAAATGAAATTTTTGTTGGTCTACAAAATCATACTTGGAAAACGTGGTCGTTGGGATAGATAACGGCCGTTGCGGGGCGATTGACCCGGGTGAACGTGATGCCCTTGGTGTTGGCAGCCAACTCGATAGCGCGCTCTGTGGAGACGGCATCAGCGGGGTAGAAGATGGTGCTTCCTGGAATTGCACGGAACATGGCGATGTCTTCGAGACCCATCTGACTGGGACCATCTTCACCGATGCTGACACCGCAATGGGAACCCACGAAGTTGACGTTCGTTTGCGAAATGGCGCCCATACGAATCTAAAAGGTAAATTTGCTATTATGTTATGTTTAGATTTTTAAGGACTGAAATACCTGGTCGAATGCACGGGTCAAAAATGTAGCAAACGTGGAGACGAATGCAATGGTACGATCCCTGCACGCAGCTCCAATAGCAACACCGACAAGATTCTGCTCGGCAATGAAGCACTCGATGTAGCGCATCTTGTCCAACTTCTTCAACTTCTCAGAGAACGTGGAGTTCTTCATGTCTCCATCCAAAGCAATCACGCGTGGATTGTTCTGCGCAATCTTCACCAACGCCGTACCATATGCCTGACGTGTAGCAATAGATTCACCAAGCTTGTACGCTGGAGGTGATGACAATTGCACATTCTTGATGTTAACACTGGGCGCTTTCTCATCAGGCTCAGCTGGCGTCAACGTCAGCGGACCTTGATTCTTGATAATCTTGCGCAAATGATCCAAAACACGGTCGGTTTCCGCACCCAGAGGTTTACCATGCCAATTTTCAACATCTTCAATTTTGGGGAAGTTCTTGCCCTTGAAGGTCTTGGCGATGATGGCGGTGGGCTTATCCTGGGTGTGACACGCAATGTGGAACGCCTTGACGAGCTCGTCAATGTCGTGCCCGTCGACGATGATGGCATGAAAGCCGAACGCGTCCAGGCGCTTCCTGTACGTTTCCACATCGTGACCTAGTGCTGTTGGTTGCGACTGTCCCAGACGGTTGATGTCGAAGATGACGCACAAATTGTCGAGATGGTAGTAGCTGGCGAATTGGATCGACTCCCAGATAGATCCCTCGGCGCTTTCGCCATCACCAACGAGGCAATACACCCTAAAGTTGAATAATATTGTAGCACCAGGTCTTTGATGAATGGGAATATGCTAACCTGTAGTTTGATTTGTCGTAGTTCTTGCCGACATAGGCCATTCCGGCGGCGATGGCCAAACCCTGGCCCAAGGAGCCGGTGCCGACGTCGATGAAGTTGAGACGCGGCGTCGGGTGGCCCTCCAGGTCAGAGCCCAGCTTGCGCAGCTTCTGGAGTTCGGCGACGGGGAAGAGGCCGGCTTCAGCCCATGCTGCGTAGAGGATGGGAGCGGCATGACCTTTGGAGAGGACGAAACGGTCGCTGGATGCGTCCCTGGGTTCTGAGAGCTTGTAACGCATCGTGTGGAAGAACAAAACCGACATGATTTCCGCGATGGACGAGCATGATGTTGGATGTCTGCAAGAAATTAAACGTAATTATAGATTTTTCATTTTTTAATCACTTTCATTTGTTGCTGATATACATTCACACTCATAAAATTTGAGAAATTCATTGAATCCTGATAATCCAAATGGAGTTTTCGATTTTTTGAACTTATGAAAGTGATACAATTTCTTTTTATAAAAGTAAACGAATGTATTTTGTTTAGTGTAAAGTTAAGAATTCAAATTTGAATGTTGAAATATCATTAGCCCACTAATGTAATTAGTTGAATTTGGTTCACTTTCACAATCTCGAAATTGATTTTGATTGCAATGTTTTATGACATTCGTTTATAGATATATCAATACTCGCTTAATTTCTAAGTTAGGTCACATTCAATTGCATATAATTACTCATACATTATTGTATTTTATAGACGACCGCAGCAGTCCCCGCAACGCGACATTGGGAAGGTCAAAAGAAATTTACCTGGATTTGAAAAGTGACGATCAAAGTTATGTAGAGGTCGTTCCGGACACGGATTGAAGCACGTTCAGCACGAACCAAAGGCAAATTTGTGGACCATGCGGTATTAACATTTTTAATTCACCCGACACTCATTATGTAATGATAAGGAACGTATCCAAACAACTTTATCGTATGTACATAAATAATGTTTGCGGTTGATTTTGCAGGGCTGGTCTCAAATTACTGGGCTTTCGAGCGAGTTTGGGAGCAACGTCGTTGGATGCATTTGTGAAAAAACGCGAAGGGCCGCAGCCAGACGTCTCGCAGCATCGATTAGACCGGCGTTTCTGGTTCAAGGACAAACCCATCAATGAAGGGTCGTCGCATTCGTATGGGAGCTGGGATTTCTTGGAAAATTGCCCGTGAACGCACGCAGGTCAGTTTTTTTCGAAATTCTCTTCAAAACTCACCCTGACTTGGAAGCCGTCGTGGATGTGATGCTGTGAATGCGCAGGCGATTGGCGATGTCGCACAGCTCTTGTTTGTTCACTTCACGTGGACGCGGCATTATACCTGACTTACAATTAGATAATTCAAATCGAAGCAAAAGATGCGACTATTCGCTGGGAAGTTCGCACTGCAGAATGCGAAATTGCAATGAACGCCGGTGCGGCACCGCGGATTCTTTTTATGAACGACCACCTCGAGGTCATCGCGTGGAGGTATCGACATGGGGGACATGCCCAATCGGCGCATTCTGACATCGATACCACCGGTAGCAATTCAGCTTCAGCACACGAATGCATTTGTTATTCTTTCGGCATTGTTACACATCCCCACCATCGAAAAATGCGAATGTGCATTTGATGAGATATTTATTTTGCAATACTGCGCGCTATAAATCGCCGCTGCTGCACGCCTGCTGCAGCAATAAACCGGTAATTGAAAACACACATGCGCGCAAAATATTAGTTTGCGTTGTTGGGCGCGCATGGCCGGCCGGCATCATCGCCGCAGCGTGTGTGCACCACTTACCCGGAATTCGATGCCTGCGTGCTGATCACCGAGTGGATGCGCAACTTGTTGGCGATGTCTTTCAGCTCTTGGACGACCTTCGCCTCGGGTTTGTGGTAGTTGGCCATCGTTGCTTCCGGTGTTGTCTGTTGCGTCGTCTTCACGTGCACGTGCTGCTGGCTGGCTGGCGGGACACTAAACGCGAACGCGCCTTATCTGAAAAGCGCTGCCGACGAGTAATCAACGAGGAGCCACCGCGCGCGATCTGGTTGGACGTGGACGACGTCGTTGTTGCTGTTGGCGGCTTCTCCCAGGCACCAACACCAGCGGAGCGCCAACTTTGTGCCGGCACAACGCGCGCTCGTGACATCACTTCCTTGCGCGTCTTGCCTTGAACGAATAACAGCGCTTTTTTGTTACGTAAGCCTCGTTGGAGAAGTCGTTCAAAGCGCGTTTGAAACTTTCCATTGCGCCGTCAAAAAACTACTCGCTGATTGTAAACGTAGACAGAAAGTCGATCAAAATTAATTACTAGATTACATGCTTAATGGAATCGAGGGTAATTACTTTTAATTAGACCACAAATTCAATAGTTTCGTGTTTATTTTCCATTAAACATTAACAACAATATAGGTTTCCATTCGCGTCCGTGCGTTGAAAGGGTTGCCTACGTTAAAAGAACAAAATCAAATATTTTACTAAAATATTTGTACTATTATCGCGTATATTTTCCAACAATAATACTTAATTTCCGTGTCGTTTCATACTCGTAGGTGCCCCAGATAACGTCAATTCATAATTCTAATTACATTTCCACTAACAATTTGTAATCGTGGTTTTCCTTATGAATGCGCCAAATAACATAAAAATAGACGATAAAAATTTAAAGCTATGCTAGGCTCCGATAAAGATGTCGCAAGCAAACTGATAAACGTACCAAATGAACAGTTGTTATTTTTCTGTACGTAACAACTAATAATGGCCTATATTGCCTAATCCAACGTAATAAACGATGTAAGCTGATAATACGCATGTAAAGCCACAGTTCATCCAGATCACTCTAATGTTAAGCCGAAAATGTTATCAATTATCAATCCATATGGCTCATCAATTTCTCCTCAATTAATTTTACTTTCTAGAGTAAATATCAATTTGAATGCATGTACGGTTGCATAATGCTGCATGCAAAGATGGCAGTTAAAACATAACCAATAAAATTAGTTAGTGAAAAGTGGTGAATCAGCAACATCTTAAAGTTACACGCTTCATCAAATATTAAAAAGTACAATACAATATCTCGCCTATGCAATTACGATAATTAAGTCCGTGGCCTTGATTGTTTTACAATTTCCAATTTCGTGAAATGTCGGCAGTGTGTTGCATTAACCATGCTTGAATAATGCAATGTGTTTCTGCATAATGTTAGCATACCAAAGGTAATCAAAAAAGCAATCACATTTTCAGTAATTTATTTCGAAAAAAAAACGAGGTTGACCAATAAGTAGATATAAACATAAATTAAGGTTAAATATTAGTTTTGGTTTTGATTTTTTGTTGTATACATGTATATAACTGGGTAACACTAACAATGTTTGCTGATAGAATAATACTAACAAAGGCAAAGAATGAGTAATCACGATATACTTTCCATTGCGGCTTCCACGTCAGATGGATTTATCTTGCTGGTTCATTGGTGATGGAGGTTTACTTATTCGTATGTCCTATGGTTTATTGTTTAGTTGGATTCTTCGAAGTACTGCTTGCTGCCAGTTGGGTCAGGCTTCATGGTCTTCTTGCCGGGCTTCCAGCCAGCCGGGCAGACTTCACCGTGCTCGTCGGTGAATTGGAAGGCCTGCACCAGGCGCAGAGTCTCGTCGACGGAGCGACCCACCGGCAGGTCGTTGATGGTGATCTGGCGCAGGATGCCCTTGGGGTCGATGATGAAGAGACCACGGAAGGCGATGCCACTCTCCTCGTCGAGGACGCCATAATCACGTGCAATTTTGCCCGACTTGTCAGCCAACAGTGGAATGGTCATCTCGCCGAGACCTCCCTGCTTGCGCGGCGTGTTCACCCAGGCGAGATGGCTGAAGTGGCTGTCGGTGGAGGCGGCGATCACCTGCACCTTGATGTCTTTGAATTCCTGGCTGCGGTCCGAGAAGGCGATGATCTCCGTGGGACACACGAACGTGCTACACACGTGGAAGCGGTGAGTGTTCAGCCATTTGCATTCGATTTTTAGGTACTTACAAGTCCAACGGGTAGAAGAAGAAGACGACGTATTGGCCTTTGTAGTCAGCGAGGCTGATCTCTTTGAATTGGCCATTGACGACAGCGGTGCCTTTGAATTCCGGCGCGGGTTTTTGCAATGATGGCACAGGCATCTTCGAATGTGTGTGGATATTGCTCTGGAACAATGTCAACCGGAATTAGGCACTCGTTCACAACCTCGTTTGCAGCGAAACACGTGGTCTTGCGTTGATGGCAGCGAGACAAAGGACTCGAGAGGGGAAATACTCACGATTAATCGACAAAAAAGCGTTGAGCTGAGCGGTGAGTGCTTCTGCCGGATTGTTGTTGAAGAATGACGAAATTCGTGCGCGGTCTCGGTCGTAATGGTACCGGCTGCTTTACAATTGCAATCTATTAGCGACCTACCGCTCGTTTGTTCATTACTCTCGTATTTATAAGGCTGATATATTTCTGCGCCGTTTATTGGGAGCTGGTGCGCGATGCGCACGCTCTATGATGCCGGCTGCGGCTACGTCGACGTCGTAATCGTCGACAATCGCCGGCCGGAACCTTGAAATCTTATTCAATCCCATGTAATTTTAGTGAGTCGAGAGAGCAAAATGGAGCGAGAAAGCGAGATTGCTAGCGAAATTGCTTCGATGTGCGAAACGCACGATTTGCCGGTGAATTTGACATGTCCCGCGCATTATTCTAGAACATTCCAATTAGCAACGGAACCGCTCGCAATCACTATGGAAGTTATTTGCCAATTCAGCAACAAACTCCATTTGGTTATCAGTATTTTATCAAATTGGTTTACTGCGTTATAGGTTCAATAATGCGAGGCGTACTGTAGATTTAGTCAAGATGAATTAGCAACAATTCGCGATTATTAATATTTTAATATCAAATGGTAGCGTTAGATTTATCTAGAATATCGTATTAATTATGTTGCATTGTTAAGGAAAAGCTAATCATGATTTCACATTTTCCAATTTAAATTATGAAACATTTGCAATTTATGAAGCAACCTGCAAATTTCAAATTCACATAGGTAACAGTACAGTAAACCAAATTACATTCAAAACACTTCAAAAATATATTTGGGAGCTGCCAAATAATAAATAATCCACGTTTAATCTGACATGTAGTATCTACGTGCCTTATCATCAACTGATCATGCTAAAAATGCATCAAATTTATCAAACAGCGATATCTATTGATTACAATTGGAAATTTACAGTATAATTAACATGAAAATTAACACGTTGTCTAGAATATTGAACTTGGCAACTTGACTACGAAAATCTCACGTGTCTTCGATTCATTCAGCATTTTTTTCATAAATTAAATACCCGAAATTTGCTCGTTCGAAAAACCCGTTTTCGCTCAATAATGAATCAATAATATCGGATGAAGTAATGAATATTTATTAATTTATACGTTCACGTTTGCCATTGCCTTGATATACAACTTCAATTAATCATCGATGCGATGCGCTGTGAACAATCACACGATTGTAGTACATGTGTATCTCATTAATTTATTCATGCTCGTATTGTGTTATCATTATCATTAAAAACAAATAGCTGATGAATGGCTGTGATGAGCCACATAAAAACCGAAAGAATGGTAAAACGTGGATTGTATTTTTATGAGGCAATTTGTCAATGATACTTTGTTAATTTTTATATTTTTATATGGGTACTCATTTTCTTATTGTTAGTAGATTTCATTGTCGGTTTGGAATGGAATTAATCCTAATCTAATAATCTAACGATAGTTTAAAGAACGAAAAGAAACGTTTAAAATTTGGAGATGAAATACGAACGGAATTTTACAGATACGATTGAAAACCTGAACAAGATTTAGAAACGTAAATGAAAATTCAACAATAGTTGAAAAGAGAGCGGTAGTTTTCAAAGAACTCCGAGTTTTTGTCACATGTTTCAAAATTTCATGGAAAATTCCGTTTGTGCAAAATAGTTGCATTGAAATTTTCTTTCTCATTGTTTATTAGACGTGTTCTTAGCTAAGAACATTAACTAACACAAGGTAAATAATTCATTAAAAATTGCAGAAAATAATGTGGGAAAGATTTAACAAATTCCATATTATTCCATGGAAAAAAACGATAAAGTGTTTCAAAGTAATTATAAACATGGGACAAAACCGGAAAATTATGAATTATTATATTATTCAACATATAGCTATTGTTATTAAGATATTCTTAATTTTATTGATATTATTTCAATTTGTTTCAATAGCAAATATAGCACTTGGTAAACTCACAAGTGCTGATATATCCATATACAATGGTACAAATGCATTGTTACAATTTGTTTGCTAAGAAACGTACAATACGTACAAAATCGCACGGTACAATAATACACAATCAATAAATAGTTCATTGATTTCTCGCGCTATATGCACGTGTGATAATGTAGACGTCCGTGGATCGTGACCTAACGATGATGTTAAGCACTTTTGACATTTAATTAAAAATCCCATTAAGAACAAAATTACACGAGAAAGAGAACGCTCGGCGACATTTTCACAAATGATTTGTTATTGCGTGTCCAATGGACTGGGATTGTCATTAAGACAATTAAATTCGTATAAAACGACCGATACAACAACGTTGATGATATTTGTATAATTGATAGAAATTTTCAAAAACAATTGGCATGATGGCACTTCTGGTTTTTTCTAGTTTCTCCCGAAAGCCAATAAATAAAATATTACAAATACATTGAAGTATATAAAAAAGCACTTAAATGTTACATACAATATAATAATTGGATAGTATAAAATGAAATTAATCTGCTCATATACATATGTGACAATTAACATATAGCATAACTAATATTAATTAGAAATGAAATTTACAAATTCTAAGTCTCTACTTCAGAGATTTGATTTAAAAGATATGCTACAAAATAATGTAAATACTAAAGTTTTAATAAGTTTTCTTAATAAGCAATTTTGCTACAACAAAACGTTTTGACCACAATTTATAAAAAAAGGCAATGGCAAATAGTTTACATATTATAATGGAATTTCTGCAATATATATTGCACGCTTCATATTTCATTTCATTCATTTCGCAGTTGAAATAACAAACGACTAGCAATACCTGAATGGTGAACGTTCATCCACATTTGTTCATGCCATCTTTCAGACTCGTACATTCATTACAATCTTATCAAATGGGAATGTGTTTTGGAAACATATCAATCAATCACAGTAAACACAATATTTAAATGACATCCTCGCCTAGAAAGAAGTTTATGCGTTTGGCGCTTAGGAAACTACGAATTTTCGTTTCGTAGCTTCACTTTTTAATTAATTAGTTAAGTAATTTGCTTTAGAAGCATTATAATTAGAATAATAAAAATGAATTTGTAGGAAATTCATTGAATTTATAATATTTATATGGTACATCCGCGGGTGGGTCGTTTGTTTATACGATAAAATTAATTTAATAGTAGATTTTGAATCTTAAGCAAGTTTCTAAAACGTGCTTTCTTTTTGTTTTAGGTCCCGCTATGCAACTATTGGTCGGGGATGCTATCCATATTAGGCACATAGTCCAGGGACATTAAACAAGCGAACACCGTCATCACCATCTTCGGTTTGACTTCGGTTATGTCTTCAGGAAGAGCGTAGACACGAGCGCCCGTTTTGCGCGCCATACTAATCGCATATTTCGCATTCGCCAAATTATCCTAGAAGCAGGAAACACGTTAAGGTATATAGCCAATCATTATGTTAATTAGTCATTGAAATTTGCTTACTTCTGGTGTGCCTGTCGTCTTCACCAGGTCGTAGTTGATGGCGCCCGGTCGAATGGCATCGATTAGGTCGATGATGACAATGGCGTTGCTGATCGATGACTCTTGGAAGTTGCGGATTGATGTGCTCTTGTCGGCATCAGTGAGTCGCTTGTTCGCCCACTGGACGATCTCCTTCTCGACGATGGGGCTGCCGCTCTGCGCGAGCTGCGTCAACATACTCAGCGTGTATGCGCGCATTAATTGCCAGATGAGCGCCAACGTCAGCGTGACATTGCCGTCGTTGATATCCTGGCCGGCGATGCCCACCAGCGAGAACTTGATCTTCTTGCCCAGCTCGATGGCGTAGTTGCAGTTCTCCAGCTTCTCCATGAACTTGCGCAGATTACTGAATTTGCGATGCACCTTCGTCCAGTCGACGATGCCCGGTTTGATGATATCGTACAACTGGAAGACGACCAATCCGTCAGCAAGGTCTGAATACAGCCAGTTGACGTGCGGGGAGACGCCCATGGAGTTGATCCAATTTCTGTAAGCTGCATCAGAAGAAGCCATCAATAACAGCAACAACAATGAAATGGTGAGTGTTTTCAACTATTTGATTCTTGTTTGGGGACCTGGGGGAGGGTGGGATCTTGGATTTGGGCACATACTCTTTTCTTCTCGTGTCTCCTCGACGCTCTCGTACTCGATGGCGCCGTTCGTCTGCTGCAGGCCGGGATGCTTGTTGAACAGGTTGGCGACGAAGGCGACGTTCAGCTTGTACACGCCGTTGACGACGTCCTGAGGCGTGACGAACGCGCGGCATTGCAGCTTGGCCGCCTGCTGGAGCATGATATCCGCGCGCGTTTGCAAGTCACGTTCCTAAAAATCGGAAGCGAACCGAATCAGATTTGCGATCACGATCATCAACATCATCATCATCGTTGCAAAACTCACAAAGAGCGCTTCGGTGTTGACGTCGGCGTCGGCGGGCGCGATCTGCTTGAGCAGGTGCGTGTACACCTCTGAGTCGGTGATATCGTTGGTGAAGTTGTTGATGCGCCGATTCGTGCCGGCCTTCTCCAGGTGGTAGTTGACCCAGCGCAGCAGGATCTGCTCCGGCGACAGCTTGAAGAGGTCCTCGATCTTTTCATCCTCGCCCAGCAACGCCGTGAGGCCGGGGCAGTGCTCCAGCGTGATCTGATTGAAGAGACCGATGCGAATGATCTGCCACAAGAGACCGAGCACCAGGTGCGGTGTGCCCTTCTCCAGGTTGTGCGCATCGATGTTCACCACGTTGCAGCCGATCGCCTGCGACGACGACAACGCCAACGTCAAATTCTCCAGCTTCGTGTACAGCTTCAGGTTCTTCTTGTTGATTGTGCGTTCGTCAATCGTGTCCGGGCACGAGTGATTTATGATTTTGCTATATGATAAGAACGCGTTGCATTTAGTGGGTTGCCTAACTCGACACTTACAAATTGAACTCACCATAGTAAAATTCCATCTTTGACCTTCTCGTAGAGCAATTTCCCCTCGGAATCGATCGGTAGCAAGTGCGCCAGGTCTTTGTCATGCTTCAGATTGGAGTTTATCCAGTCAGAGAACGCCAGCTGCTCTTCAACGCGTACTGAATGCGTTGTGCCCTCGTTGCTCGCGTCCGATGTTCCGCCCATGTGCAAAAGATTTTCTTTGCGTGTCATCACCTGCTTGAAGGTGCTAGCCACCTCGTTTGCTTTCAGGTCGCTGCAGAGGGTCTCGAACTCCTCGTAGGAGAGCTTCCCCTCGATATTGGTGCGCTTCTTATTCTTGAATTCTTCCTCCATTTGCCGCACTTTGTACGCTGGCAGCTTGAATCCACAGACGTCCAGCGCCTCGCGCAGTTCTTTGATATCAATATATCCATCGTTGTTCTTATCAATCTGCGACAATGACAAAAATGTTTGTTAGGCGGGTACTTCAAGTAAATGTTATCACTACATCAGCATTAGTTGCGTAATTCTTGTTCATATGACTGATAGCGATATCGACTATCCAACCGGATGGTTTTTTGTTGTGTTTTTTTTTCGTGGTGCGTTGCGTCTGGTGGAGATTAAACCGAATTTCCAACGCCTACGCACGCATGCAATCAGAGAGAGGATGTATTAATGAGATTATTCGTTGCTGGATTTATCAAGAAAATGGTAATTTGGTCGCTATTGTGATGACTTAGTTTCGGATGGCAGCGACAAATTTCCTCTTGAGCAACGCTCCCATCTCCACGTCTCTTCTACGAGATACAAGTAGAATAATTTATTTACTTTAAACCGCATTCCATCCACGATTAGATAAAATAGGTAAAAATCAATAGAAACGCCTGGGAATGAATGAAATACTTGACTTACAAACGCGTACGGCTTTTCCTCCTTGAGTTCGCCAACGAACTCTTCGTAATGCCCGCCAGTCTTCGGTATGTTTGCAATTTCCATTTCAAGTAGCTGCCAAGATGTATTTTGCAATGTTCTTTTATTTTATTTATTTACTGCACTTTCGTCGAATCGATCGATCGATCGATTGTTTCAAGAAGTTGTGTGGACACAATCGAACCCGCAACTGAATAGCAACAAATTGCATTGAACACTGGCTTCGAACAATTTATCATCATCATATTCGAACGAACGCGAAACAGTGGTGCCCCCTAAATTCGTCCGAATCGGCTTATCATTATCAGATGATAAGAATCGATTAGCTCGTAGGCGGCTGTGTATCGAAATCAGGAGCGCATTTTTTCTGAACAACGATCTCATAATCGCATAATTCATCATTCGTTTCAATGCTGTATCGCCCATTAAGAATCATTCAACTTGATAACAACTTAGTTTTTATACATTTATTTCTACATTAACTACAAGTAGTTTGATTGAAAACTATGTT
Source organism: Aleochara sp. GC000083 (assembly GCA_030264555.1). Taxonomy (NCBI): domain Eukaryota; kingdom Metazoa; phylum Arthropoda; class Insecta; order Coleoptera; family Staphylinidae; genus Aleochara; species Aleochara sp. GC000083. The sequence continues at coordinate 12,210 of JARJDZ010007614.1, forward strand.
ATCACATCGATTAGAGGGGAATTCACTGGTTAGATAACTCGAAACTCACATGTTTCATGAATTCTTTGTAAATGTTTCTGATTTATTATTTTAATTTTATGCGTACAAAAATTCCTCAGACATTTGCAACAATTCAAATTCAAGCATTTATGAGTCATTCTATCAATTGTTTCAATGATTTGGTACGTCTATTAATTCCACTTTATTTTTTAGGTATGTACATTGTTTTGAGAACATTGGAACAAAGATTGAATGCAAGCTACAACAACAACAATGTCCAGTCTGCAAAACGCAACGGCAAAATGTGGTCAACACGTGCGGGACACATTACACCTAAATAGAAACATGTCCTGTGTTCTCTACTCGCATTACAACGTACGTATTCAATTATGCAACAATTCAACTTGCATAGGGGACTAGTTTCTTGTTCGAGTACTGTTGTCCGAAACGCGACATGCAAACGCTCAATATTGCGTCAACATTTATAGGTTTATGCGCCGCGTTTTATCAGTCGCAACAATTGCAATTACATCTCCATATCAGCACGTAATTGCCGTTAACCTTTGCTGGCATAACCGCTGTTATGGGTTATAGGATTGGAATTTGTATGTGTAGGCTGTATCTAATTTGGTGTGCGAATCGAAGAAATTGTTGATAATATTCAAGTATGCATGCATGCGGCCAAAAGCAAATGGACATCAGCCATGAATTTCAATGCGATTGCTTGACCCAATAAAATGTCAAGTGAGAATTTCACTTTTCACGTTTTCATTTTTATTGCGTCGCCCACAACTTTCACATTAGCATTGAGGGGAAAACGCATAAATTATACGTAATCAATGTTGATATGATACGGTTCATTTGCAAATATGAGGGAATCTCTGATTGTCATATTTTTACCAGAGAAAACAACAAATTGAATTATCCTTGTTTATTGGTGAATCAACTTATTTTAATATTGACTTGATTAATTATCATCTGAATGATTCATGGCCAAGCAATCAATTGTTATTCTTGTTATTTTTTTCTCAACTTTAAACATCGCATGTAATTTGCTATTGGTCATAATTATTTGAACGCTAGAATTTTCCAATTGATTTAGTTAGTCATTATAAATTAACTTGATTAATTTTTCTGCTTCTGCGAATGATTTGGAAATGCCGCGCATGTTTGAAAGGTCGCCCACAAATTGATGTGATGTTCTACATTCTAGATTTTAAGATATATTCCTTATATGTGGGCAAAATACCCACCAGCAATTGTGGCAAGTTTCACTGACGGAGTTGTTCACTTTGCAGGAACCCGAGGAGTCCATGAGAAGTAGTTCTACGGCGTGAACAGAGCCTATTATGGAAAAACAATGCTATTTGCTTGGTGTCCAAGGTTAACAATACTTGTACTTTGGAAAAAAGCGACCGAACGATGGCTGAGCGCGGCTCATGTGAATGAGAATTCTTCATCGGCAAACAAACACACATTCAGGTAAATGGCCAAACAATAATAATAATAAGGTGAAATGCGTTGTGCGATAAAGGCGGATAATGACAATGTTTTGCATACTTTTGCCATGTGCCATTCGCAAGTGCGCCAAATTATCAAACTATAAATTCGTTGATATTTTGTGCAATTTTATGCATAGATTGCTCAGCAAAACAACAAATGCAAAATGTTGCTATTTTGTCGGGTGATGTTGGCTAGCGTGGCAGCAATGATTGTTTTTTTATGCAAATTACGCGCATTTTTAATTCCGTTCGGTGATGCTTAATATTAAACCTGATGCATAAGTTTTTTTTGTTAACGCATTTGTATTTCATTACATGCTTTGTTAGCGGAAAAACGTTGCTGGCATCATGACCACGTAGCCAATTCCGCTTTTCGGCCGTTTAAATTGATTTATTACAATATTTTGATATGCAAGTGTTAAGAAGCACTGAGCAAATAAACAGGCAATTATGACCGCCCGCATACACACCTACTGAGCATAAATAATAAACATTGTAAATAAATCGTACATTCGCAATGAAAAACATCGCCGCGATAAACAAACAAATTTGATTTGATTGTCGAATGATTGGATAATTAAGTTAAGCTGCTTGCTGCGCGTCATTGTGCCAATTTGAACAAGCCCAGCCAGCATTTGTTTATGCGGCCAACTCTTATCAAATGGGCGTTGTTGGTCGACCGATTGGCACACACCGCGAGACGCTCTCTCTCACTTGGGAGCGCAGTGCTCTCGAAGTGATTGCGAGAGTGCGCGTCCAATTAGTTGAACGACAGCATCATCGACGCTTGTTGTCGATTGTTGTTCTTCAGTTCGATATGTATAACTTACGTTTGTGAATTGTTCCAGCAACTCCTCGCGTTCGTCTTTCGTCAGCTTCATGTATTCGGAAGCCATATTGTCGCACGGGCGTGCACGCAAACACACAACCAACGCGCACACCAGTCTACTACTTCACTCCGGTTGCTCCGGTCTCTGTGCCGGCTGGTTTTTCGCTGGATTGCAGAGCGGAGAATATATCAATAATGGGCGCGCTCCTGCTGCTCGTCTGCCTCGCGACTTCGTACTGCTCGTTGCCGCGATGCGCGGCGTTCACTTCAGCCCCAGTGGCCCCACAGAGCCCGCATCGACAAGCAGTTTGTCGTTTCCAGCGCGCACGACGCCCCCACTACGGCTTGCCGCCAACACCAGCATTGAATCTAATGACTAACATCGAACTGGAGGATGATTAAACTATCGCTGGTATAGCGGAATGCCCAATGAATGGTACGCGCGCGAGTTTATGCGCCAATTTCCGATTTTAATTGTTGTATTTGTAGGTTTCAAGTGCACCAGGTCCGGTGCGGTGACTCAATGCAGCCTGCTGCAGCATGGAACGACAAGGAAGGAAAAACGCGCTTGATTCTTATCGGCGCATCGTGCCCATCTGGCTGATTCGAACGTGGACGCGGTGTCCGTCTGGTGGGTCCGCGCCATCAACGACCTAAGAAGTCTGCCGAGGAATTCTGCAGGTAACGAAACACGCTCCCTTCATTCACGTTTGTTGGCGTTGTCTTATTTCGCCAAGATGCTCAGGTCGAACGGCCCGAAAAAAACGAATGAAACGAGGAAATGTTGTGCGCTTCGTTTGTCTTCTTCGCGTTTCATACTCGTATACCTGGTTGTCGTTGTCTGATTGAAGCGAAACCGGTGTCAGTGTCATCTGCGCACTGAAATAAGTCCATATAGCATCCATGGCATTCTTTTTCAAGCCACACCATTCGTGGTTCACTTCGTGCTGGAGCTGGAGCGCGACTCGTCGCGTGTCTCTCTCGCCTGGTGGTATCCGTATCTATAACGGTCCATCCTCTCCAGAGTGTCTCCAGTTCGTTCTTTGTTGATGACACACAAATTTCTTTAGTATGTCCCGAAATTCACATTTTTGTTAATTTGTGTGCGAAAATAGTAGAATTTTTCTTTTATAGTTCATTTTGTAGGAAAATCTATATAAAATTCAATATTTGAATTATGACAGAATACGACTTGCTACAATTTTTTTGCTTTTACAAATATTTCGATAACTCTTTATTCAAATATTAGAACACATTGTATACGCAAATTTATCTATCTCTTGAGGAATTATGGCCGCGACGAGTAGGTGTTAGTTATGAAAGGAATGAAGTATGCGAGCTGCCGGTTTGAGATTTGATTTAAAATTCTTGAACTAGAATAGTCATCATTAAGTCGCATCGCGTTGGCACTCGCTCACCACTCTTTTTTTATTTCTTCCTTTCCATTTCTTCTCTTCACTTTATTGTTCGTTTCCATAATTTACTCGTTTTTTAATTCCATTATATTTATACCATTATAAAACGATTGGTTCCCAGCATGCTGTGCATGCATCACGTAGAAAATAGAATTACACACAATTAATCTTATTGTTGAGAAACAATCGGATTGGAGATTTCCGCAAAAACGAGCATCGAGCAGTGCAATGCAAATTACAAATTGAAATAACTTTTTAGCCGCTCTTACCTTGGAATTCTTGTTGTTCTTTTCATGGGAGCGTACGTTTCTTTGTAGTTACACCACGATGCGTAGATTTTTGTTTAAACATTCAGTAGCCACGCCCTCATAAGTGCAATGAATCAATTTTGTTTACTATATTCGTCTATAATTGACGTTCAGTATTTTCGCAGTATAGGGATTCATTTATTTATAAACGTCGGGATTTTCAGTTGTCGCAAAGATAAGGATATGGAAGCATCCGTCATAAACCACACGCGTGTAATGTTTATTTTTTACGGTTGAATCAATGTTGAAGTCGTAAAGTTTCTTTATGGTTTCATATTGTCGAATTAATCGCAATTATGTGAGTTCATTGTATCTAGATTAGGGGATTTCGTTGGTCTAAATACGCTGAAACCGTGATAAAAATTTATATGATAACGATACTTCTTAAAAACTATTTAATTTACAATTCAATTTCTTCGAATTGTTTCTTATATTTTGATTGTACTTTATTTAGTTTATGATAATAACACTTGGTGTTTTTTAGGGCTGGACGGTGATGCCTTTTTTATAGCCGAGCGGGGTGCAGGCCTGACACATTTTCGCAAATCAATAAGATCCACCAAGGTGATAAAATAGCGCCGGCGAGAAAGGCGCAGTCCGTTCTGCAGCCCCATCACGCTGCATGCATTAGTCAACCTCGAAGGGGCCAACCCTTCATGCCATGATAATTTCGCACACCCCTTGGCGTTATCAGTATAAAATACTTGGTGCAGTTCGCTTTCGTTGCACGCTTGATGATATAATTTTATAAATATAGGCCAGGTCGAGAGGGACCTTTATTTGCAATTCAACGACTAATATTTGCTTCCTCTTATACAGAGGGTTCAAAACAAATAAGGATAGATTTTGGAAACGCAATAATTAACATTGAATTCAGAGTATTTATTACGTTAAAACAGCATATCATGCAGCAAATTAGATTACAAATCATAAACATGATGCTCAGCTTGGGGCATCGATTGCAAACGACATGAAAGACCAACGCAGTTTTTATGGCCACATGTGCGCATTATGAGATGAACATAAACGTCTGACGAAGTCTCCCAGGCTTTCGCATGACTCATACAAAGTTTTCCTTGAAATTTGAATGAAACGTGACTTAAGATTCACTACAGGATAACTATTGATCGCTTAAAACTAGATGTAGCCATGATATTTAAGGGCTAACACACGTAATAACATCATAACATACTCTTACAATAACAATAATATTATGTCTGGCTAACAAGAAATCGGTACAATATTTGAGTGTCAACTGTAACTGACCTCATATAAATCTTTGCATAAACGTACGAGCATGTTTTATATTCTTGTAGGATGATTAAAGTCATGCTTATAAATATTTTCACGCCAGTAACAAGTACGCAAATTGACCAACCATACAACAAAACGATTCAAGCATGACAAATTCAAAGTACGTCACAATCAAGTATGAGAAGTAGTATAGATTGATGAATCACACGTAATTTGCATAATTATTCAATGCTAAATGACCAGCTAATTCATTAGTAGCGACGCAATTAATCGAATTCCGTACCAATCGTGATGCTTATATCTCCAGGCAGAATGTGCGTTTGGTGATACCAACGATTGGTGTCCACCACGACTACAAAAGAAATTCACATTACTTTCTAATTGCAAATCTGGGGAATTTGATCTGAGACAAGTTTACGTATTAGAAACAATGACTCACTAATTTCTCCGGGCTGGACAATCGCCTCGAACTCGGTGCATACATAATAGCATTCCGGTGGAGGTGCCAATCGCCACTTCTTCTTGCCGCGCAGTTGCGCCTGCCACGATGCGTAACGCACATTATCGACCTGACTCATAGAAAATAAAAACAGAGCGCACATTTTATAATGATCTAATCGATTAATGATTGTTGTAGATCGTTACATGCATATGGGCGCCATCGCCGGGGCCTCCCATGAAGATCCAGCTGAGCGCCATGTTTTCGGATGTCTCCGGCAGGAAGTACGGGCGCTTGTAGTGCTGGCGCAGGACCTCGCCGGCGGCGTCGTTGCAGTTGCTCCAGCCGATGTACCAATTCGGCGTGCCCGGCTCCAAGCGGGAGCGGTTCGCCGGCATATGGAGCGCCTCTCGAAGCGACCGGAATTCGGTCTTGTAGGGGAAGAATTGGCATTCGGTCTTACCACGCGGATGCTCCTCGTACAACTTCCGGAAGAATTCGAAGCTGAAGACATCCGTCTGGGACCAGTCGCGTGTGCCGTCCGTGACGATCAAAGGGCGCGCCGTTGTTGCGTATCGCTCCTCGAACTCCAAGTGCGACACGTTCGAGACGCGATCCACTTGGTTGACATGCCGGCATATGGCGCAGTCTTCCGGCTTCCGAAACACTTTGGTCGGGTCGAAAGGCATCTCGATGAGGCACTAGTTAAACATGTGTTCAAATCAATCAAAAGGTATGAACGATTAGCCATTAATTGCCACTTAATAATGTCGAGTACAGTCCTTATCTCACCTTGGAGTTGCCTTGAACCAAATATTTTCCAAACGCCCACAACAAAATAATGATTGGCGTCGATATGCACGTAATTTTTATCAATTTCTTTAAACTTCTAGACGGCGAACTATTCGACGTTTGAGGGACGATAGCCTCCGGAGGAATACCTACTGCCTGCGCCCTACGTAGGATAACCAAGAGACGTTTCTCTGCTCTTTGCATGATGTCGATGTGGAACGCTGTCGATGAGATGCATCAAACTGCGGATCCATTTCCAGTTCATCCCTTATATATGGAGCTGGTTATTTTCAACCCTGGCTTATCAGCCTTCAACAAAGCCACAGACGGGTGAGTTTAATCAAGTGGAAATTGTCATTTAACTCTGCACCTGATCGTCAGCAATTTCAATAGCTTTGGGCGTCTTGTATGAAGTTCGCTTTTTCTCGAATATCTTCCGAACAAAACATAGTCAATTTAATGTCCTTTTAATGTTCCCGTTTTTTTAATTTGAAAAAATTTGTATTGCTTTTAAATCTTGTTTTTCTGGTACAGAATTGCAACAGAAAAGCAACAACTCGATTACTATGGTATGCAAGATTCAACTCCGCTATACCCGTCCCAAGCCGGGGGCCTTATCATGCAAGAGATAAGGAAGGAGGAGGGTTCGAGGAGTAACACCTCGTTAAAAAACCAGGATTCAACTGGCTCCGGTTGTTAGTACTCTGTAAGGGCTCCTCGTCCAGGGTTACAGGACTTGAAGAACCAGCAGGTGCTACCAAACAGTCAATGTAAGTTAAATCAACAATGTTCTTAGGAAATGCATGACTAACAATGTTGCTTCTTCTTCCACAGTTATGCAATCGACTGATCAANTAAGTCGTAAAAATCCATGTTTACTTTCCGAATAACTAACATAATCTGTTGATGTAGGTATGGAGTTCATTGCATACGCTGATGGCAGTTGATTAATTGCCCATCAATTCCAAGAAGGCTCCATTGTTTGGCCTCCAACTTCCAGTCCAGATGGAACAGGGAGAAGTTCAATGCCAAAACATTTACAGATACAAGATTTAACTCCGCTATATCCATCTTAAGCTGGGGGCCTTATCATGCAAGATATAAGGAAGGAGGAGGGTTTTAGGAGTAACAACCTCGTTAAAAAACCAGGGTTCAACTGGCTCAGGTTGATGGCACCCTGTAAGGGCTCCTGGTCTAGGGTTACAGTACTTTCACCATCAGCCATTATCAAATAACCAAAGTAAGTAATGAAAATATTTCCATATGATGCATAACTAAGAATGATTTCTTTCATAGTTAGGTAATGCATTTTTGGAAGTTAGCCAGTTCACCATGGTCATATTCAAGATAATGGAATTGTCATCTTCACCCAATTTCTGAGTGGTGTCTCAATAACAACAACTGTTTTCGAATAGCAAATGTAAGTCATAAATTTTCGTTGTTATTTTCTTAATCATTAACCCAATCTGATTATGAATGTTCAATGCATATGTCTCTTCTTCTTTCACTTCAAAATTTTAAAATATCTAACTATTGCCTGATGAGTCAATGTTTTTGCCTTTTTGTTTTTGCCTTTAAGAAAATGGTTTCTGGTTTATACTTTATTTGTAGAGAATTTAATGTCCTTTCAGGTGGCCACGAGACATTTCCGAATTTCTAACAGAAAATGTCATTTTTTCGCGTTTTAAAAAAATTTTGCGACAGAAATTTTATAATTTTTAGTACATTTTTGTTGTTTGCTTGGTAATCCCTAGGTGGATTTTTCTGGTTTATAGTTCTAATTGTAAATAATTTAATGCCCTTTTAGATGGCCGCGAGACATTTCCGAATTTCCAAGCGGAAATTAAATTTTCTCACGTTTTAAAAAAATTTCTAATTTTTAGGACATTTTTGATGTTTTCTCGGTAATCCGCAGGTGAATTTTCCTGGTTTATACTTCTAATTGTAGAGAATTTAATGCTCTTTCAGATGCCTGCGAGACTTTCCCGAATTTCCGGCCGGAAATGTCATTTTTTCGCGTTTTAAAAAATTCTTGGACTTTGAAAATTTCTTATTTTTAGGACATTTTTGTTTTTTTCTCCGTAATCTGCAGGTGGATTTTTTGGGTTTATACCTCTAATTGTAGAGAATTTAATGCTCTTACAGATGCCCGCAAGACTTTTCCGAATGTTCGGCCGGAAATGTCATTTTTTCGCGTTTTAAAAAAATTCTAGAACTCTGAAAATTTCTAATTTTTAGGACATTTTTGCTGTTTTCTCGTTAATCCGCAGGTGGATTTTTCTGATTAATACTTCTAATTGTACAGAATGTAATGCTCTTACAGATGCCCGCAAGACTTTTCCGAATTTCCGGCCAGAAATGTCATTTTTTCGCGTTTTAAAAAAATTCTTGGACTTTGAAATTTTTCTCATTTTTAAGACATTTTTGTTGTTTTCTCGGTAATCCGTAGGTGTATTTTTCTGATTTATACTTATAATTGTAGAGAATTTAATGCCCTTTTAGATGGCCCTAAAACATTTCCGAATTTCTCACCGGAAATGTCATTTTTTCGCGTTTTAAAAAAATTTGGGACTTTGAAAATTTCTAATTTTTAGGACATTTTTGTTGTTTTCTCGGTAATCCGCAGGTGGATTTTTCTGGTTTATACTTTTATTTATACAGAATTTAATGCCCTTTCAGATGGTCGCGAAACATGTCCGGTTTTCCGACCGGAAGTGTTGTTTTTCGCATTTAAAGAATTTCCCGCTTAATTTTGCCCATGTTTTCTTTGTTTCCTCGGGAACCCCTTGCGCGATTGTTACGGCATCTTATAGGGCAATTAGTGCCCTTTAAGATGGCACTAAAACATTTCCGGTTTTCAGACCAGAAGTGTTGTTTTTTTCGCGTTGAACAAAAATGTACTTTCTTTTCAGGTTTTGTCACCAATTTTGTATTGGTTGATAATGTGTGCTGCGGATGTACATTACAATTCCGCACATCATTATCTGCCGCTACTAATTGGTTTAATTCTTCAATGCTGTTTTGGGGCAACCTTTTCTACCATTTTTTTCACCCAATTTTGTCGAAAAAAATGAGCAAAGACTATAGTCTTGGTACTATTTTTTGCCCAAATTTTGTGAAAAAAATGAGCAGACTATAGTCTTGGTACTATTTTTCGTCGAATTTTTGCGAAAAAAATGAGCAGACTATAGTCTTGGTACTATTTTTCGTCGAATTTTTGCGAAAAAAATGAGCAAAGACTAGTCTTGGTACTATTTTTCGTCGAATTTTTGCGAAAAAAATGAGCAAAGACTATAGTCTTGGCACTATTTTTTGCCCAAAATTTGCATAAAAAATGAGCAAAGACTATAG
>JARJDZ010007615.1:0-19825 GCA_030264555.1 Aleochara sp. GC000083
GCGAAAATTTTGCATTTTTAGGACCCCATTTTTTAGGTTCGGGTATTTCTGAGTCCCGGACAGATTCGGGACCATGACCAATGTTATTTTTTCATCAAAATATGGTAAATACCGTTTCAATCATCCAAATCGGTCCATTAGTTTCGGAGATATGAAATTTTTTGAAAACTCGAGCGATTTTAAGAATTTCGTATCGCTTTTTTCGCTACAAACTTTTTTTGCAAATTTTTTCTTCGAACGTAATTTCTGCTCTCCCAAGGACCAAACGGGCATGAACCTATAGATTTTTGGAAAGTGCTCATCAAGAACTACAATTTGGTTCTAACTTTAGTTTAAATGATTCAACGGTTTAAAAGTTATACGCAGTTAAATGAGCGAAAAAAAGTGAAAATTTTGCATTTTTAGGACCCCATTTTTCAAGTTCGGCTATTTCTGATGCCCGCACGGATTCGGGACCATAACCAATGTTATTTTTTCGTCAAAATATGGTAAATACCGTTTGAATCATCCAAATCGGTCCATTAGTTTCGGAGATCTGAAAATTTTTGAAAATTCGAGCGATTTTACGAATTTCGTATCGCTTTTTTCGCTACAAACTTTTTTTGCAAATTTTTTCTTCGAACGCAATTTCTGCTCTCCCCAGGACCAAAAGGGCATAAACCCATAGATTTTTGGATAGTACTCAACAGCATCTACAAATTGATATAGACATGCATTATTATCGTTCGAACCGTTATAAGTTATAAGAAATTAAATGAGCGAAAAAAAGCGAAAATTTGCATTTTTGCTGATGAAGTTTTCACTGTCATCTGATCACATACCATGTTTTTATTGATGAATTGAAGATGATCGACTAATTCTCAGCAACGATACGGTAGCTTGGATACAAGCATCAAACATACGAAGATGCAGTCAAACACATCCTGCGTTGATAATTAACAATGCAGCGGAGGCAATAATAAGTGACTAATAAGTAGTAATGAACTTAGCAGCGTGCCGAACACTCATTCGATGAAGTTAACGACACTCGCATGTATAGGCAGACAGACACCATCATCCATCGTGGAGTATTGAAAGAATTGAAAGCCTCCTCCGGCTCGGATGGCTGTCAGCCGTGAAGGCACACACATGAAGCGGAGAGAAATTAAAATTGAAATTAATATTTACAACGTGGAGTTGACTAATCATTTAACAACCAGCTACCAGCCAGGCTATAAGGCAGCAGCGCTCGTTACTAGATTAGTAATAATTAATCTTAAGTGTTAATATGCTCGGAGGTTGCATTTTCCGTCCCTCATCTTGCCGTGTGTTCGCATGTGTACAACTTTGTGTCAATCTGCTTCTTTAATTGGAAACTGATGCGTTCGCCCACGACGTCAATGTCGTCGTCGTCGTGTGCCCCGAAGACCAGCATGCTCAAATTTATTTTTATGGCTTCGACACCGCAACTTCTGGTTGCTGGCGGACAATAAAGAGCCGGTCGGATGTTGGGTTTGTTTCAATAGTTCAATAAAGCACTAAGAAGTTGGGAAAAACATGCGCACCGAAGCGACTTTAGATCGACGATTATCGTTCCGATCTGTTGTTCGTTCGGGCCGGGGCAGGATGCGTATGTAAGCGATTAGTAAATTTACGATTTACATTCGTATGTCACTGTGAACTTTACGGAACGAATGCGCGAACATGCACACGGCGAACAAACGACACTGTACTCTTCGCGGCTGAACCTACGACCAACGCTGAAGAGATATGTTTGTCGTCGACGCGCTAATGTTGGGAGAAAGGTGAGAACAAGGACTCCTGAAGATGCTCGTATTGTTGTATGTCGATTTAAGTGTCCATAAACTGAGAAGAGTATAAAAGCAATCCAAGTTAGGATTTTTGTTCTTGATATAGCGCATCTAGAATGTATCATGGTACCATTTTTGGTTACCAAAAACCTATCACTCAGGTCGGTTCCAGAAGATACCTAACACCACACTAGCTTCTGTAGAAGGTTCTGGTTCTAGGAGACATCTGGGATGTATCTGCCTGTATCCTATACAAATCAAAGTTAATAATAGTTACGAGTTGTTGAAATTTGGTACCCTTATCCATTTCCGGAACACAATGCGCCCGAAAATCGTCATAACTCTTTAGCGAACCGGGATAAGTGCTGGGAGGAAGCAAGAAATAAAAGAAATATTAATTAGAAAACCTTTATTAACACAAAATGCATTGCATATAAGCCAGGCGCGCGCGCTCTGCATGAGATGCGGGTAGTACTCATTTAGATTTAATTGATCATGTTGAATGAGCATTGTGCATACGTTCCTCTTGTTTCATGTATTTTTCCTAAACATCACCAGCGGATGGTCGGTCGACCCGGCCGTGTAGTAGTCGACTCGAGTACGGATATAAAAGACTGTCGGCTTTGTCTCTCGATACTATACGTGTGCGCACACACCACATGCAGACGATAAGTGCATAATGCGGCGGCACTTCATATATTTTATGCAAGTGCATTGTATGCACGCCAAGCCGCCGCGAACACGGAGGCGTTTAGTTCGTTTCATCAGTTCTAATGATCATCGGCGTGTTAGTTAAAAGTATTTCAATTAGCAACAGTTACTGAATTATTCACATGTTTCCTATTAGGCTTATTCATGTTACTTACTGCTGAAATCATATTTACTAAAAAAATTAATTCTAGGAAAAGATCAATCGATTCAACACTTTGTCCTGATTATAATTCAATTTTCATATTTAAAATATCTTTTTCTGTTTCAAAGTTATGAGCGATTGAATGAAAGTGCGCGTTGAGTCAGTAGTTTGCGGGTGCGCCGCGCGAACGTCACAGTAGTCCGCTGCGCGAGAGACTCCGCTGAGTCTCTTTCGACTTGCGCTCCTGCAGGGGGTGTCGTAGTACCGCGCACGTTTATCAGGTGTCATAGTAGCAATTTTAAAATTGCTATATTTTGGCGACCAATCATTGAAAATTCATGTTTTTAAGCTTATTTGATTTAGAACTTAACGCTCTTGAATATGATTTCATTAAATTTTAAATATCTTAATTTATTTAAACAATACAATTATTTAAATAAATTCATAGATATTTCATGAACAAATAAGTAATTAAAGGGTATGAAATGATAAATCGATTCAACTATTTGTCCTGTTTATAATGCAATTTTCATATTTAAAATATCTTATTCTGTTTCAAAGTTATGAGCAATTGAATTTTGTACGCGTTGAGTCTGCAGTTTGCGGGTGCGCCACGGAAACGTTGCAGTAGCTGCTGCGCGAGAGGCTCCGCTGAGTCTCTTCCGACTTGCGTGTCTTCGGAGCGCACCGCAGTACCGCGCGCATTTATCGCGTGTCATAGTTGCAAATTTTAAATTGCTATATTTCGGCGAATAATCATTGAAAAAATATGTTTTTAAGCTTATTTGATTTAGAATTTAACGTTCTTTAATGTGATTGCGTTAAATTTTAAATATCTTAATTTATTTAAACAATACAATTATTTAAATAAATTCATATAAATTCATGAACAAATATGTAATTAAAGGGTGTGAAACAATAAATCGATTCAACTCTTGGTCCTGTTTGTAATGCAATTTTCATATTTGAAATATCTTATACTTTTTGAAAGTTATGAGCGATTGAAGTTACTGCGCGTTGAGTCTACAGTCACCGGGCGCGTCACTGGAACGTCGCAGTAGTCCGCTGCGCGTGTGACTCCGCTGAGTCTCTTCCGCCCTGCGTTCCCTCAGAGGGTGTCGTAGTACCGTGCGCGTTTATGAGGTGTCATAGTAGCAAATTTTTAAATCGCTGAATTAACAACAAAACTTTAAAAGGATGTAGTAAAACAAATTTTCTCTGTACTATTCAGTCTCCTTCTTCTTCTAGTCTTAACAACTCTAGTAGATAACATTGTGTCATTGTATTCATCTTTCTGTATCCCTCTGCAGTCAATTACCGATGCGCCATCTTCGCGGTCGCCGCTCATTCTCCTTGCCGCCTCCTGTTATAATATTATTGCCATTAACACCCAAAGCCTTTCGCTTCACTTCTCTTCGTCGTCGTTGTCGTCTGATAGCTGCTGCGTGCTGTGACGACACATCCACAGCACGCCACCCCCATCTCAGCCTTCTGCCATCCTCACCACCGAAGAACGAACGAAACGAGTCTATGGAGAAACGTAAATTCTAATACGCATTTGGCACTTTTTCGACAGTTATTATTGTTATTAGCATGTGTATTAGACAGGAGGAGCGAAAGGACTAAGGAAGAGCACTAATACTTACATTATGCCACATTATACACACCCCTCTTGCTTAAAGTTAATAGAAGACAACAAATATTGGAACGCGCCTCTCCTGTTGAAGCGGTGTGCGCGCGTGGGCGAGACGATGATAAAAGATGATGAGTCTAATTATGAAGTTAGAAGTGCAAAGAGTATCCAGGCACTCACGAACACCACAGCGTGTCTACCCCTTTCGGGCTGTGTTGATGTGAGGCCGAAGTCATTGGCAGATATTCTTTTTTGTTTAATTCAATGCCTAGTAGTGGTGGTAGGCTTCGGAGCCACGGCGGCCCTCTCGGAGGCAACCCTTTAACGACTCGCAAAACTATATCAATAAATTACCGAAAATGGAATATGGAATGTATCTAATTAGAATTAGTGTGAGGGAGGACCTCCAAGGAGCGATGCGAGCGATGCCGTTGATTCACTCCTAATACAGGCGGGTTCGGTGGCGGAGGAGTCATAAAAACCCTGCGCATACATTGATATTATGTGCAAAGACAAAAGCAACAGCAGCCCCCAATGTGAAAGGGAAAGGGTTCTTCTTGTTTATTGCACCACTCGGCAGCGATGAAACAGATCATGGGTAAATAACTCCGGGGGGTACGAACGCGACAGATGTGTCTTCGCCAAAATGCAACAATGCTAACAATGTAAAATGGGAAAGAGATTAGGTTCCATTTTTTGGGTTTTGACTTCTAGAGTAGTCTAGGTTCTTGAGTACCCAGAGGTTCAAGCTTTCTGAAGCTTTGAGTTTCAAGTCTGAAATCTAGGATATTGTATCTTTTTCTGGAGGTGGCAATCTGAAGATGGAAGTCTGAAATTTGAAGATGAAGGTTGGTTCTAAAGATAACAGCTTATAGTCTTGAGGTGCTTTCGGAAACGTATATGAATTGTATCAATTATTTCAAGCAAATTTCATTCCGTGTTTCAGGAAACGAACAAATCATCAAGAAGATGTTCCAACACGGAGGCAAAAAATCCCTAAACGAATGATAATTTGAAGTGGCGCATTATTGAACAAGTCAAGCATTCCGGAATTTTCCATACCTTTCCTCTAATTATTTCTGTACACTTCTTGGCGTAGAAGAAATATAAACTTTAAACAAGTGAGCTGGTTCATCCGAACGCGCAATAGTAATAATCATAATAAATGCGAGTCTAATGACAGTGGGAAGCGCTGGGCCGTGTAACGACAGGGCAGACGCGTTTGGTGTTGCTGTGTGCACCAGAAGAGAAGAGTCCAACGCGCGCGTCGCGCGAGTATTTAATATCGCGAGCCGCCAACCAACCAACCAACCGACCGACCGACGAACCGAACCAAACATGCTTCGAGCATTAGACCGCGCATCGATGCCCATTCACTCATCCTACCTACAGAACGGAAGACCCAGGACTACCACCACCATCAGCATCACCAATAGCCGAAGAACACCAGCAACGTGCGCAACATAAAAGTCACTTTTTACCATAGATAACTTTTTCAGATTTATCGTCTTAGATGAGATTGAAGAGCAACGACAACGAAGACGACGTCAACGACGACGACGAAGAAAAATAGCAAAAAATAAACGATGCGAAAGACGACTTCATACACTCCACAATGAGTACGTACGTTTATGCCATTCGCCTAAGCCATCCGCGTTTAATTCTCTTTTAAATGCGCGGCTCTCTCTCGTCGTCGCTGCCAGCCGCATTGTATGAATGGATTCACATCGATTGTCACCATCGTCACAATCGTTACCTATAAGCGCACCAGCAGACGGACCAGCCAGACGAAGAAGGCGGCATGCATGAGGTCGCTTCTTCGGCTGACACTGATGGTTGCTCCGCATGTACGTACGTGTGTGGTGATTGTTGAACGATTAAGTTAAGAACGATGGCCTTTGATTCCCCTTTCATGGACAACCACATCGCGAATGTGGCCGCACGAAGACGTGGTGCTTGATGGGTGCCCTGGTGCTCCTTGGTGCAGATCGGCATGCTCGGTTGGGTTTTCGGCGCTCGGCGACACTTACACGTCTCTTTGTCGTCGTATTGTGTCGTGATGGCTTCGAGTTGCCGTGTTTTTCATCAATTTTTTTCTCTCTTCGCCTTCTCTGCCCCATGCAAGACTGTGCGCGGGACGCGCTCAGCTGGCCGCGGAATCGTTAAGGAACAGGTTGGAGTAGGTAGTTATTAGTCATAATCATAAAATCATAAACTACAACCGTTCTAGAAGCGTTCACATTGACGCCGCGCCGTGATTAAATAATAAATATTATACTCGTCGTGCAAACGCGCGCATACATTCGAAGCGAAACAATACGAAAATCGACTTAAATATCTATAGCTGTATTCAGATTCTGAACCAGAACCTGCTTGGTAAATGATGAATGGAAAGTTAGGTGCTCATTATCAGGGACATTAGGTGATCAGAGGTGCGTGCTATAATCATTTTATGAAGATTTTTAGAACATTTTATGGTGTTTACTTTTTGATTCTGCTCATGTATCCACAGACAAATTTATTAGCCGATTACCTAAAAGGATCAGATTTCTTGGTCTTATACTTTTTAGTCGATCTATGTCTTTTCTTTATATTGAAACAGCACACATTCAATCATAATCAAGCTATAGCAATTTCTATAGTACCTTTAAATTTACACCTAGAAGGACAAATTTTCTTGGATTCAGAAAAAAATCATCTTGAAAAACATAAATTTTAAGATTTTGACATCCTAACCAAAGAACAGAAATTCCTGGAATACCACCAAATTTTCAGATCGAAATTTAGGTTCCAACTCTTCAATGTTTTTATGACACTTTATGTCTAACAAATCTGCTAATTATACAAAATTAGAAAATTATAAACATAAAAGCTTCAGGCCTACCCGAAAATTACCACCCTCTCACCAAAAAGTCCATTACAAACGAAAGTGTCTTGCAGGATAACCCTTCGAGTCCCGCAGTAATGTAGTCCAACTCTCTGGGCGGCAACAACTAGAAAACTAAAAGTGTCATAAAATTAGGAAATCTCCGGCTGGCCACAAAGCCACAAAGAGCACAAGTAGACTTTTCAGCTCGTCGTCCTCCTCGCCATTTGCCCCATGATGGCGAATCTGTCCATACATTCGCATTCAGGGATCTTATGCATCGCTGCCATATGTCAACGTTCCGAACGCTGGTGGGCAAAAAGGAAGAAAACGCGCACGCCTCCTGCCACAGGACAGCGACGCGCGTGGTCCTCTTCGTCGTCGCCGCCGCCGCCGCCGGAGAAGAGAAGAGCGATGTGCGAGAGCTGCCTCGTCCTCGTCCTCGTCCTGTCCGGGTCCAAGGGGGGCGGTAGGTAACCGTTGCACGTCTCTATATATTGATCGGCTGAGAGAGGACCTCTCCGTTCGGTTCCGTTTATTTCGTTCGGTTTGCTTCCAGTGTTCCTAAAGTATCCCATACATCCAATCCAGATGTGAAGGACATCTTGGATGACTCCTGGTGTCCCATGATAGTATCGTTCAATAATATTGATCTTTCGGAAATCACTTCAGAATTCCTCCAGAGATACTTCTTCAATGTTTTTTCTTCATTAACTTGAGTGTATTGTTTTTAACAAAGGAAGGAGATTGTTGAAATTGTTGGAATTGAAGATAAGTACTTCCCGTCAAGTTGACAATTATAACTTAGTGAGTCGCCTATAACATCTAAAATTATTATAGAAATCAGTTTCACACGCTTAATGATGATATTCTCTTCTGTCTGAAGACGCTTCCTTCCATAGTATCTATAAATGCCATTATAAACCTTTGACTCCAGAAGAGCGCATTTCGTCGTAGGTAATCGCGGATAGAAACGAAAATAATCTTCGATCATTAACCGAATAGAAGAATGAATGAATGAAGGCTCAGGACGAGAAGACCGCGTTCTGTTTGCGGTCCGTGTCGTTAAAATACAGCCGCGCGCGCGGTACAAGAAACGAAGTATTTACAACTCCTACTCGTCTTACACTCGTTTATTTTTCGTTTATTACAATAAGTTGTAAGTGCTTGCCGTACGGTTTTGTAAGTGAGGCGTAACTCTCTTTAGAACCAGCCAACATTACAGCATTAAACTTCACCAACAGCGAACAAAAAAGCAACTATGGCCGAAGAACAACACGGAAACCGAACGGATTTCACTCATACACCGGCGACATAAATGTGAACGCACTTGTAGTGGTTGCTCGTATAAAAATAAAATTATATTTTTTCGAGAAAAATTGTTCCCATGACTTAAGTCATGAACGGCAGTTGGCTATAAGTTGATATAAAAATTTATGACAATGACATTAATATTCTCGCTATCTTCCGATCTCCGTTCACCTGTTTGCTTTGGCTGTGTTGGAGGATTGCATGGATGGAGGAAGAGAAAAAGTGTAATTACAGTCTGCATGGGTATTAGTTTTGTCTCAATGTGTTGAACGCAAGAATCGAAGACAACCAAAGACAAAGTAACGGTTGCATTGTAATAAAAGGACGATGTAATCATGTATAGGAAATGAGGTTCTAAAATTTTCTGTGAAGCAAAATATTATTAATCTTGGTTCAATTGTTTGTTGAACCAAAATTCGAGTGAAGACAATAGAAGAAAAAATTATGGTTGCATTAAAATAAAGAGATTATAGGGAGTATCTTTTTCAGTAGTGGTTCTAATATTTCAAGTATCAAAAAATCAATTTGTAATTTGGCTGATGATTCAAATTACAAAATGATTTCAGAAGGAAAATTTGGTTGGTAATTTTATTCAATGGAAAGTTGTTGAATGAATTCTGAAAATCGAAAACATTAGCAACATTTAAAAATACATGATTCAGCAAAACATATTTCCATTCTGATCGAGGCACCATTTTCGGTTGCTTTATTTGCCGGCGCAAAAACGTATTAATTTATAAACCGTCCATTAAATGGAATATTAATGGAGATTGTCCTTATTATTAATCTTAATACTATGGAGAAAAAACAAAAAGCTCGCATAAAACGCGAATGCATGGAGATGTTGTCGGTTGGAGGGGAAGCGTTTGGAAATTGGAAGCGTTTTTTCTCTCCGGCATTTTCCATTTATTTTTATTCGCGCAATAAGTTGCGCGCGTCCTGCTCATGTGCAGACACCCACACAGGAATACGGCAATAGATATATTTGCGATATATAAAGAAATATCCGCGTTATATATGTGTCGGTTTCGGTTGGCATATAAAATCGATAGTCCTTTAGCGCGGCGCGAGGCACACAGGACGAGGACGAGGACGACGACGTCAGCCCATAATATTGCGTTGGGTTCGAAGCGCTCGCGGAGCAGCAAGGAGCAGCAAAAGGAGTACCATACGCCGGTCGGCGGCGGTGGCGGCGGCGGCAGCAGCAGGAATGGCAGAAGTAGAGAGAAGTATTGGAGCGAAACGCCATAGTATATATGCCACTGGCAGAGAGAGCAGTTTTCCACTTTTCCACCAGTATTTCCAGTCGACATCCATTCATTTCCAACATTTCCAAAGCGTTTCTATCTCTTCCAGATGTATACGTCTTTTTGTGTGTTGGGCTGCTGTACACGGAGCCTCATGCTCACCGAGACCCCACACAGGATCACGATGAGGATATGGATGAGGTGGTGGTAGAGATGGGGGGATATGGATGCAATACATTTTCTAACTTTTCCATTCGTTTTCTTCCATTTCTGATTAAACATAGTGTTCCTTGGCTGCTACTTGAATCCTTCAACGAATTCAAAGTTCGGGAAACATCTAGTATACTCGTCCTGCATATAGGATATTTATTATTGGCGTTTCCACTCCCCGAAGAACACCAAGCCACACATCTTCGATGCTTCAATTCCACTTCGATATGTATTTGTTGCTCCTGCGCGCGATGAATGTTGCTATACATTGAACATTTCCCCATTCGATCGCTGCAGGCCTGCTGCTCGAGGAGCCACACCTCCGGTCGTCCCAGCATCGACGCAATAGCGCCCGATCAACATTTCCCAATAAAACCGATCGCGCCGATCGCAGCAGCGACCTTATAGGGCGCTGCCTATGTGCGCGGATTCCTGCGGGCGGCGCGCGCTCTATGCAGCAGGCGCACAAGGTGGAAAATGCGATGTACGCGCGGGTGCCCGGGGACTCTCTTCGGCGAACGTTCGATGTGCTGCCGTTCCGATCGCGTTCCGATCGGTCACCTCCCCACCGCCAGCGAGGCAGGCAGCAGCAGGAGGCAGCCGTAGGAGCTGTGTGTGCGCGCGTACATCTCCTGCAGCCCAGCAGGCGATAGAGAGATGCACGAGTCGCGCCACGATTGGCCGCCGCTCTGCGCCGAATCGATACATAGCTATTTCATTGCTATAGATGGGTACCTATAGGCGATATCCTACCAATAACCGGCTCCTGCTGGCTGCCTCCTGCCGTACGGCTCTCTCCGCTGGGCGACTAGACTCTACTCCTGCTGCTTCCACCGATGGATGGGACGCTCGCCTCCAGCGCTTATGTACTCTGCTCCCAGGAGCACATCCAACTTCCATTCCATCTATCCGTTCGATGCGCCGGATGGTACATAGCCTTCTTATATATTGCGTATATTCGATACGGCGGAAAAAGTATCCCGGAAAAAAGTCCGGCTGGTTGCTTCTGCAGGCCCAGCTCCACGTTCGTCATTGTATTGACTCCCGGGCGCTTCCCTATTGCTGATCTCTTTCCTCCTTCGTTGTTGGATGCAAATCACCCACAGTCCTCATTTTTTTCCAGAACTTCTTTATTCGTTGTATCAGACGAGATGGCTGATTCAGGGAATTTACAAATAGTCTTGTAAATGCCTTCTGGTCCTTTGACTCCTAGCGTGCAGACATTAATACAGTACTTGGAATATTCATTGTAGAGTGGTTCGGCCTTGGCCGTAACCTTAAAACCTGCTGCCAGCAGGAGCATTGTATTAAGCAGGGAGCAGCAGACAGGAGTCAAGATTTCCAAGCATGGCTTTTCCTGCTATGAGCTTGCTGGAATAACATCAAAAATAATGCTTGCACCTTGTAGAAACTACTAGAAAAGAATGTCTCTTACAGTGATAAATAATGACGTGTAGAGTCAGCTTGTGAAATTCCTGCAACACTATCGTGTATAAATCTTGCAGGATTGACATACAAGAAGAATTATTGCTGCAAAATTTAATCACTACTTCCAGAGTTTATGACCCCTTAATGGTTGTTAGATGGCGCTCATTCCAGAAAGGACCTCAAAGGAAGAAATCAATATATCGATTTTTCCGTTGAACCTTATAATCAGGTTATCCTTGAATCCACAATTTCGTAAAAATTACTTTAATTTCTCGAAATTTTTCACTTTGCGTATTCTGAGCTGGAATCAGACATCTGGGAAATCCGGGAAGAAAATAGAGTGGGAAATTTGTAATTTAAATTTATTTAAATTTTTTCCGGTCCGAAAATGGTTGGTGATTGGATTGGAGGAGTAGCCAATATCCGATCGTCCTGCCCAAAATCGAACGGCAATTATTGGCAGTCGACGAGCTGACTGGCGCAGGCAGGACTTCCTCCACCGCCACCGCCACCGCCGCCGCCGCCGTCGACGCTCGATGCATCGGGGCCGAGTCGATACGCGGGCGGCGAGGGCACGCGAGACGCCGCCGTCGACGACGACGTAACGTAAATCGAATCGAACCGAACGGTGGCAGGGTGAGTGCGGAGGCGGCGGCAGCGATGGTGGTGGAGGCGGCGGCGGCGGTGGATGTGATGCGATGGGAGAGCGAGTTCGACGTCGCGCAGAAGCGTGCGTGAGATGCGGGAGCTATATATTCCCGATCGGGAAGAGTGAGCGCGCGCGGCACCCCGGAAAAAAATAGGACGAACCGATGCTCCGATGCGATCGGAAGGGGTGGCAACGATCGAAAGGTGTACGGGAGCGGGCGATCGAGCCTCGTATATACCGGCTATGTATTGAAGGCATCCCGGCTGGAAGAGTACATAATCGAAACGCGCGCACTCGAGGATGCTCCGCCGATAGTTTCCTTCCGGCGCGGCTCCCGTTCGGTTACATAAGCGCGTATTATTTACCGATCGGGAGAGTCCTGGGAACGGCTATGTACTCGTATTGAACGAATTAGGAGCGAAATGGGCGAGGACTGGATTGGAAGGACCAAATCGGGTTGCCTCGCATCTAAATTCCCTAAAACATCATCATCAAGGATATTTTTGAAATTTTACATTCCAGGATGAATTCGGAATTCGTTGCATCGTTGCAAAAGTATTTGTTGTACGAAAAGTGTTAGGCGGAAGTAAAAAATTCGGAAAGCAAAAACAATTGAAAAGTTGAAGTAGTAATTGCAGAGTAATTCCTGCTGGATCGATTTTACTGTCCTGGCAGGTTTATTCCCCATATATAGATATATAGGAGAATAAACTATATATCAGTACATATAATTTATCCTTTTCTCTTCGCGGCGTTGCACGTCTCGGCTGAGCGAGCTAGAGAGTGAGCTATGCAATTCGCCGCCACCGCCGCCGCCGCCGCTGCCATAGCTGGTACGTTCCAGCGTCCTGCCGCCCCACGGTGGTCCGTCCACCACTACAATCGAAGTGACGACGACGTCGAACGGCGGCGGGTGCGCATGGAACGGGAGGCAGCACATCACTCCTCCGCTGATGCACACCCACACATCGGGAGGCGGCTGATGGCCGCACTCCACGACGACGTCGTCGTCGTCGTTTGCGTTGTGGTGGTGGTTTTTACAAAAATAGGACGATTATCGATTTTCGTCGGCGTTCGGTTCTCTCTCGACGGCAGAGGCGGTGGCGGTGGCGGTGGCGGCGGCGGTGGTGGCGTCGTCGCCGTCGTCGTTCACTGTTCAACCACGTTCAACGAACGCGCGATGCTTCCACTTCGGCAGCGCGTCCCTTTCGGCCCGGTTCGAAAAGGCGGCGATAGCCTATGGATCGGCTGGTGGTACACACTGGAGGCGGCGTGGTGTGATGTGTGCTGCGCGCCTCTCTCGGCCACCCCCTCACCCAGCCACCCCCGGAGCGCTCGCTCTTCGGAACGCGAACCTTGAATGCACATCCACATCAACCCATACTTTGGCAATATTGAACATTTTATATACGCGCTATGTACAGCCGGGATATGTATATTTGCGACGTTCGGTTCGCGTTTTACGATATTCCGTAACCGCCTCCCGCCGCCTCCGGCTCGGACGCTGCACATGGAGGCGCGCGCGGGCTCGAGCATCGGGCCTTTTCTCTCAAACATATCCCATTGCATCGAAGCCTTCCCAATCCTTCCGATTCTCTTTTCTCCTCGTTGCGCGGAGGCGGCAGCGGCGGCAGCGGTGGTGGCGGAGGTGGAGGACGACGACGACGTCGACGGCTCTCGTTCGTTCGACGCGGTTCGTGGCGGCGGCGGCCCCCGGCCCCGATCGACCGATTTTACCAATAAATTACGAGCGCGCCGAGAGTCGCGTCGGGGGCGAAAAAGAGGAAAAATTCGAGATGTGCCGGGAGAGGCTGAAGGGAGGTGGCCTCCTCCTGCCGCCTCCCGACCATCTCTCTCTGGGTGTGTGTGTCTGAGTATGTATGCTGCAGGATTGCGCCGGATTGTGTGTCGTACGGCTGCTCTGCTGCAGGATCAGCTCGCTTCGGCGGAAGAAAAAAATGCGAATTAATAAAAAACGCCGCCAACGCGAAATAACCCAGAGAAAAAAGAAAAATCGTGAACGCCCGGAACGAACGAACATTTATAAAAGCGGAAAATTATATGGCAACGCCGCCTTCTAATTCATTATTCCAATTGATGACCTTACTGCGCAAATTATTGCTATAAATCACTGACATTTCATTTGCTTTTAATTAAATGTCATCTATTTATTCAGTTTTGCAACAAAACAATATTGATTGATCCTGTAAATCCCCCTTGTCCAAAATCGATAAACAAATCAATTCGAACTTCAAGGACGAAAAAAACCCTGAGGAAACAAAATCAGGAAATACGAATGTGACAATAAACTTCTACTCTTTTGGAACATCTTCTGTTGAATGTCTTCGTCTGCACTCCGAAGAACATTTTCTTATATGCGAGAACAATTCCAGCAACAGGAACAAAATCTTACTTTCTTATATCTCTTCATAGAGAGGATGCGCGTATTTCTGACTACTTATGTATAAGTAGGAAAAGCACGCGAAAATGTGCAAACTTTGCCAACACTTTAAGCACACATTCAAACTTGTCTTCCTCTTATTTTCTTCCACATTAGGAAGTCTTCCAATGAAAGGATCTTCCATAATTTTTACCAAATGCTATACGTTTTAAGGAGCAACCAATTTCATCCATTGATGGCACGAATATTGCAGGTCTTTGACTGTATTTGCAGTGGAAAAGCAACCCTAAACATCCCCCTCATGTGCAGAACGTACGCACTGGCCACAACTACCCTATTAACACACATTTCCCTTCAAACTCTGCTATAATGGGGACGAACACATTGCTAATATTGCCAGGATTCGCGAGTGTATATGGAGACGAGCGTATTGCAATTCGAACACATGTTTTGGTGTAATTCAATCAGAAATGTAAACAAATGGGAGGTTTTTTTTTCGGGGATAAAAATTGGGTATCAGTAACATTGTTACATGTTGGGGGCGTAAAAGTAAACAGTGAGGTCAATTACGTACTGAATTTGCGATAAAATTGCTAATCTGTGGAGTTATTAACGTTTTAGTATATGAGTTCGGTATTTGGTATTCGAAAATTATGGCAATAATTAAATGGACAAATAATAATTTCTAGAAACCAAAATATAAATAGATATTAATTAAATTAATTTACATCTTTGAATTTTGCATGGAAATTTAAAATTCATACCAAACGTTGGAATTATCAAAAGGAATGCCTCGGTTGTATTCAGAGAATGTTACAGAGATGTTTAAGCATTTGAAAGAAGTAAAATCGAAATGTGCGTTGGTGAAGCAAACAGCAAAAAGGGTAGCAAGAATATTCGAAACGTTGCTTTTCGATGATGATCACTCAAAAACAGCGATCATTCGCGTTTTCCCAAATACCAAGTGTTTCAAAATCATTAATTAAACTTCTCTCAAATCTTCTTTCATTGAACTTTCTGACAATAGAAAATTTTCGTAGGGAATTATTTGCTTGAGGTAAACAAATATTGATTATCATATTTGGGGGAATATTTATTCCTGATGTTTTTGTTGGAAATGTTTGGTGAATATCATCAGTTGGTATTTGTACCGCAAAGGGTTACTTTCCTCAAAAAGCTGCACAAAACAAGCCGAACACAGCAGCAACAGCAGCGGCCGAATAAAACGCGTATAATCGTTGAAATGAAAGGGAATAAGCGGGAACAAGAGTAATGACTGAAAATGATGAAGGGAAGGAAGTATTTGCAAATATCAAAAATATTCGAATTTAGGATACTTGCACATTGAAAACAAAGTGAGCATTCACTGGCATGGATATCCTCTCTGATACAAGTGGAGAAAAGGGTTCAGATATGTACAGGATAATTATAATGTAGAACAAATATGAGCGAGAAGTTACCTTGATGTGAAAATTCAGGATGACATTATCCTGGGAAATAAAACCAAGCTTGATTGAAAAATAGGCGAATGTCAGTCCAGAAGGGGCTTTCCACTGACTTTTCGGACAGATTTATGCATATTTCTCAAACATAACCTAACGTACGTATAAGCTCACAATATATATTATATAAATAAAATATAATTCCTGCTGAGCGCAATAAATAACGACACATGGGCGTTACACCCACACACACATACAGCAAACCAAAGCAAAAGCTGGGCGAAGAAGGAAGACATGAAGATGGTGGCTCAAGAAGGTATACAAGTGTGGAAAGTATGGAATGGGGCAGCATTTGTCGTAGATTTATAACTTATAAGAATTAAGGTTTTCCGCGAGAGAGGCGCGCGCTCGTCGCATTTCCTTTAAGTCCATAAGTGTTTAGATGATACATAGGTAGTAAATTATCCTGTACCTGTCCCATCATAGAAGAGCGAGGGCGAATTCGATTTTTTACTCCTATTTCTCCTCAAATAAAAAACGAACGCCCGAAATGTACGCAGCATCTATTGCCAGACATAAAATATAACGCCTACTTAAGTTGATGGCTTTTCTTAAAATTTCCCGCCGCACGACGACAGACATTTTTACATTTGCATGTGGATTGTGTATATTGTGTATTGTGTCGTCTCCCCCTCGCGTTTGAGCCGCCAAACCGCGAAACGCAAAAGAGGCGAAAATTTGCACTCGGTCTGCCCTCGCGAAGACGCCGGATGGGAGGACGAGGGGACGCGCAGCGTCGCGCAAATAAATTCAGGATAATGCAGAAACAAGCGCAATAAATACTTCGCACAGCGAAATGACAGACGATAAATATGCGAATCCAAATGTGCGCCTAAAACACTCATCGTGCACCCACACTATGCGCTCATACTTAAATCTACGCGCATCAGTTTTCTTCCAGCTGTAGACGCATCAATTTCGCATCCATCTCTCCTCTCCTGGCTGGTCGAGTGCACACAATGCCCCAACGCGACGAGTGCAGGACGAGACGTCAAGTTGTCATCCGAGTGTATCTCCAATTAAAAATCTACTCATTAGAAAGACGACGCATCTCTATAGGCTATCCAATCAACTACATCACTATGCGCGCCATGCGAATGATGATGATGATACATGGCCGGATGGTGTACGTGTTCTTATCGCGGATGTATTGTGTGTTGCAAACGTCTCCTCGTACGAATGCCACGTCGTCGTCAGCGCACAATGAGAACTGAGTGAGGATTGTGCGATACGAACGCGAAAAGTCATCATAAAGTGATCCTTAGTATTATGATGATGGCAACAAACAAGTGCAAGGCGCAAGAACAACGCCCGTACTCGAAACAATTCCAGCATGGACGAGATCTAAGTAGAGCTCAAGAGAGATGGAAGAAAAAATGATGGCCTGGTGCATCCATGTCAGCAAGTGTCAACGACACTTGTTTTATATTTATTGTCATCAATTCCAGATTTTGCAAAAAAGGCACATGGTCAAATCAATGATTTTGGATGAGCCAGAAAATGTATTCCAAGTCAGTCAAGATTTTCAATCAAGTGTCCTTTCAATCCTTTGAGTAAAACCAAATGATATAACAACAGTATTTTCTTTGACCAACAAATATCCAACAGTCTCGATGTCTTGATTTTCAAGTTCTGGTATTCCTTGATCCTGGATGGACTATTGCTGACTTTAAGTAGTAGAAGATCTTTTGTAAACAAGCAAAATTTAAGTTTGGTCCCAATACAATTTCTTTGAAAATCCAATTCATACAAGTAAAGGCTTTTAAAGCATCCCCTTTAAAATGCTTTTTAAATCATCAAAATCGGTCAAATAGTCCTTGAATTACAAGCAAAAAAGATTCCGAAGGATTTTACATTGCGGGAAAAATGAACCACTTAAACATCTGTTTACACTTCAATCTATTCTATTCGAATCTATTATATTCGACCCCATTGGCGCCGCATTCCAGAACAGGTGCATCATTGTTGGTTCTTCACTGTTGGTGCACCATTGTTAGTCTTGACCGCAAATGATTCACCACTTCCGAGTGCTCGGAATCAAGTGCATTCGAAATAAACCAGTTCTCTTCTTACATTTTCATCAATATCTTTGAAACGATTGATGCAAATACTTTCAAATTTTCAGCGATTGTTTATTATATAATCATGGACGTATTTAGGCATTTAGGATGTCGTGAATCAATTTGTTCAGAAATTACCAATGTTTATAAAGAATATTAATTGACTTTTCTTAGTTTTACACGATTTTCTCGCAAACAGCTCGGGCGATTTCCACCAAATTTGGAATTTAAACAAATAACTCCAAGATGTATAACATATTATGAGTGGATGAATTCTGAAATGACTGGGGATGATACTTTCAATCGATTCTTTTGATTGACATAATGAAAAAACATATTTTTCAAATTATACTCCATTAGAGATTATTTTTTACTGCATGTAGCGAAAAATGTAATGTCAACACAGCGTACGAATGTGAAAAAAACTTCAATCAAGTCTTCAAATTTTTGCCACCGCCCAGAAAGGTTCAGTCAGCGCTCGCGAATTACGCAAATTCAAAGTAAACATCGTTCGTTGATTGAGGTAAACAGCATAATTATTAGTCAACAACATTTTTCAGCTGGAAAATGAGAAAAAACCTGTGAACCTATATAACATCATCATGGCCTTTTAATAAATCTTCAAATGCAATTTCCAAAACGTTCCGTGCCGAACACACAGCATATAAAAATAAATTCACAATTTTCGGGTCGATATGTTGAAGTCAACATACAATTTTGACAAGCCAATGTGCTTGGCTTTGGCCCCTGAAATAAAAGCAGTATAAATTCGAATAGAGAAAGAAAACGAAAACTTGTAGGTGTCTGCAATGATGAGTGAGTAATCATGAACAATATTAGGAGAGGAGGGAGCTGTTCCCGAATAACATACGGGATCTTTTAGATGAATGCAACTTTTGGCCAGGAACCAAAAACATTTCACAAGGCACACAATAAATTCAGGTACGAACGAATGAAATATTATTCATAGAAACGCTATTCGAAGTAGGGAAATGCATTCTCTCAGCAAATGGAATGGAATCGCCTCTTTTGATATCTCGAAGAAAAATTGGAACTTCCAAGGAACAATCGAAGTTCAGCTCGGTTTAGACAGCGCGTGTCTTCTTTGGCGTTTATTTATTTTCTAAATCAAGTATCACCGTGCAAGATCAAGAGGACCACGTGTCTGCATGCTGCATAGTTGATGTACAATGCAGAATAAGACGAAGAAAAAATGAATACAACGAAGTGCACGGCTATATTCGTGCAGGGATCTTGTACGAAAAGTGAGTTTCCGAGTTAATTACCGTTGCGTTTACCATACACCCAGACAATGCAATAGAAAATAGAATTCTGGGCGCATGTAACTTGCATTCGATTAAAGAATCCAACTGATTATGTGTAGATAGCTATAGATAGAACATGCTCCAGACAGAGAATTGGACGCGTTTGAGGTGCTAAATGATTAATTTTGCTTCAAGTGCTGAACCATCGTTTACGTTTTATTTCTTTCTTTAGTTCATAAAAATTTTAACTGTGAAATTGAAAGTTTGATTTAATGGATTTAAACTTTTGTACCTATTATTGATATCAGTATTTGAAAACAAACTCAGAAGCTTCATTCGGTAAGTCATGATGTGATTTCGGAAAATGGCAGGTCTCTGCGATTTAACGATGAGCAATACATCAACGTGACTAAAGTATTTGTCAGACAAGAATATGTCGTTGCATTTGGCTATAGAGACACTTCGTTTCTAATGTTGTGCCTCATATTTAAAGCACATCAGAGACGGGCTTTGTCGCCTTTTTTACGGATTGCTTGCCAGAAACAACAGAGGCATCAAGGTATTCGTTCAATACTCAAAGAAAGCAAAATAGAGTCTAATCACAACTGAG
>JARJDZ010007616.1:0-49310 GCA_030264555.1 Aleochara sp. GC000083
ATCTTTCATCTACTCTTTGATAAGTTAAGAAAACACAACACAAATTTATGTAATAAACCAGTCTTCAATTCAACGATACAATTTTCCCATCATTAGCATCTAAAGTTCTGATTGCTATTGACGAATCTAATCAAAGAATCAGTCTGATAAATTGCCAACTGCAGGAAATGTAGAACAACACAAAATCTATTTCAAGTAATTTATGCAAGAACACGTCCTGAAATCAGACTTTATATTACATTACGTTCCAGGATTTTTCTTCCCAGTAAAAAGGGAACCCAACATACACTTCTTAAGCGGTTACTGTGCCCATTTCTAATTCGATTATCTACATTTCTGTCACATGCACAAACGTTGCGAAACTCTCACATATCACACACATCATTTTCATGTATCCTGCACATACAGGGACACATTCCTCAACTCGATTCGTTCGTTGCTGATGCGGTTCCGCTTAAATGTGCGCTGTGTATTTATAGCGCGCGAATCAATAATTGATCAATTAGGTCAAGATACCCTAAAACATCATGTGCCATCACATCACATGCGTTTTCCAGGCGCGCACATGCACGATGATATCGACTCCTGGACGACTGATTGGATGACATGCACGCATCCTGCCAGCCGCATTTTGCGCTCCCTG
Organism: Aleochara sp. GC000083; assembly: GCA_030264555.1. NCBI lineage: Eukaryota > Metazoa > Arthropoda > Insecta > Coleoptera > Staphylinidae > Aleochara > Aleochara sp. GC000083. Next base: position 644 of record JARJDZ010007616.1, read on the forward strand.
GGGAAGTGCGATCGTCGCAGGGATGGAAAAGCAGGCGGAGGGCTCTTCCCGTGGGCGCTTCCTTCGAAGACGTGCCTAAGTAGTTTCCCGGCGTGTCGAACCTCTCCAGGATATAGGTCGCCTCTTCGAAGATAACGCAATCGGGAGCGCGCGCGTTTGAGCGAAAGCTTTCATTGGAAATTGATTAAAAGCGCACATCTTCGTTGACGGTGGTGAAGATATTGCGGTCGTGCCGACATTAAGTTGATTGCTCAGCCGTTCATTAATATCGCCTACCGAGATAAGAGCAACATTCCCATTAAACGGATTGCTTTGCATAAAAACTCGGATTTAATGAGAGGCCGTAAAAATTCCAGCTTCTGCTTGATTTCGTGGGTTTTTCAGCAAGTAACTTTTTAATTGGACCAAGTTTTATTTAATTAATTACATTCGGGTATGCGTTGATTTGATTGAATTTGATGGACGAGTTTCCAACTTTGGATGAAGTTTCACTTTTGCTTTTGGGAGTGTTCGGTTGCTTCCTTATTTTATTTCCTGTTTCGAGATGGCAGCGAATTTATTTCTTAATAAGTGAAATTGAATATCCATCATAATCAGGCAATCCAAGTGAGTTTATGTAATTTGAGCTATTTTTGTGTTATATTACTTTTTAATAGCAATTAACAACCCAATTAGTATATGAACTACAGAATTTTTCAAGTTCGGATATTTCTGAGTCTCGCACAGTTTCGGGACCATGACCAATGTTATTTTTTCGTCAAAATATGCTAAATGCCTTTTGAATCAGTCAAATCGGTCCATTAGTTTCGGAGATATGAAAATTTTTGAATACTCGAGCGATTTTAAGAATTTCATATCACTTTTTTCGCTACAAACTTTTTTTTCAATTTTTTTCTTCGAACGTGATTTCTGCTCAACGCATGACCAAAAGGGCATAAACCCATAGATTTTTGGAAAGTGCTCGTCAAGACCTACAATTTGGTTCTACTTTTAGTTTAACCAGTCGAACCGTTTAAAAGTTATACGCAGTTAAAGAGCGAAAAAAAAGCGAAAATTTTTCATTTTTAGGACCCCATTTTTCAGGTTCGGGTATTTCCGATTCCCACAGGGATTCGGGACCATGACCAATGTTATTTTTTCGTCAAAATATGCTAAATGCCCTTTGAATCAGCCAAATCGGTCCATTAGTTTCGGAGATATGAAAATTTTTGAAAACTCGAGCGANGTTTAAAAGTTATACGCAGTTAAAGAGCGAAGAAAAAGCGAAAATTTTGCATTTTTAGTGAATTAGACGATTCAATAAAATCGTAAACATCTTTAATAGCAAATATTTTCTGAATACTTTCAGATAAAATGTAGGTATAAATGTTAGGTATAAATGGTATAAATTTTCACTGCATTATTCATATTCCAGCGTTTCTATTCAGCAACAAAACGTTTCAATTTGATCGTATGAAGGATTTGCATTACATTAAATGCATTTCAGTCTTCTGCTCGTTGCATAAAGCGATCGCTCGGAATTTGAACTCGTCGCAATTATTGATCGACATATATTTTAATATGTTCAGCACGTCCAAGATATTATAAACGTTGAAAGTGCATGGAAACGCGCACGAATTGTGCAATATCCTCAAGTTGTAGTAAATTATACGAGTGCTGCCGGTTTATGCGAACCCTGCAACATACAATTTTAATGTTCGATGAAGAGTGACGACCGAAATGCTTAGCGAATTCGCGGACGACATTTTTCAGCCCGCATTTTTGTTGATTTATTGCATCTGAGACGCCCGAGCAATTCCCCGATGAACATCGCAATTTTCGTCATTGTTGTTATATTGCGCACGATTTATCAGTGACACGAATTCGCACCCAAATTAATTATTCATCTTTACCCCGAGAGAGTGGAATTTTCGTTATCAGTATGTCACTTGAAGTCGCATTGTGCGGGTAATGAATGAGGCGTCAAAATTCTTCAAAATTAATGACGCGAAATGAGCTGATTTGCGAATATTATCGATACTGATTTGAAATAATCATTTATCATGGGAAATGAATGATTTGCATGTTGGCGCATGGATTTTCGCTCGGCATTGTCCTGCGAACAAACGGTTAATTCGGAAAATTCATATTGTGTTCGGGATATTGTCTGGATATTCTTGTGAATACAAATAAAAAGCAGACGTTTGACACACTTCTCATTGCATTAGGCAGAAAATCAATATTGTTGTCGTACGCATTATTCTCTTCAACAAAATACGGCGACTGGCGGTTTTTCTTTACTATGCGTTGAAATTTATTATTTACAAGGTGGGTCGTATTGTCTGCAACAATTACCACCGAAGAAAGGTGCGTGCAGACGGGGTCAAAATGTGCGGTTTTTCCACTGAGAAATTCTCTGCAATGTATGGGACCATTGCTCTGAAACCCAATTAGTTATCCTTAATGTCTTCTGCATAGCGATGCTCTTTATTTTATCACCCCCAACAGCAATTACTCCAACATTGTCCTCGGACCACATAAAAGACCTCTAGCTTCATATGTATGCAAATAGTGCGTCTGGTAAAGGTATCCTCAAGAACTCCACTATTTTAATTAAAATGCGTCCAGACTTTGAGGGCTGTGATGGATGAGGAGTGAGGATTCTATTGACTTTTGTCTGAGAATTATGAGAAGCGGTCTAACTTTCATGCGAAATTTTGTTGCAAAGAAAAACGCGCGGATCGCTCCAACTTGAGGTAACTCAATTTTGTTTGATTTATGGTGAAAGTAATTGGCACGAAAGCAATTTCTTTTAAGGGAAAACTTGGGCGTGGGTGGAGTCAGAATAAGAGATCCTGGTCCGACTCAAAAGTGTTTATTTATAAATGTATTTATGAAGTTCTATTTTGAGTACATTTCCAATTTACTGCAGAAATTGAGTGACCTCATTAATGGGCTTAAAGGTGTTTCATAACTGATTAAATTCTCTTTTAGATGGTATATAAGTTGACCTGATTATTACAAGAAGCATGAACTTCTTGGTGTTCAAACATGATTGTAATTTCTAATTCTGAAATAAAAATACTTCGAACGTATTTGGATATATCATAAAAACTAGTCGGCTGATTCAATGGCTCTAAATGGACATCGACAGGTATTATTAATAGCTTTCGAATGATATTAAATTTCATTATATTAACGTTTGGGAAACATTCATTTTTTGCTCATGAAATATGATTCTCCAAAACGAATACGTACAAAATTATTATTTTTTTAAATTGGCTCGTTTTTCTGCGAATCTGTTAAATGAAATAACATTTTCTATCGAAAAATTTATAGTCGTTTAAATTCTCTTTCATATGATGTATAGTTGAAGTGGTTTTCTTTGAACAATTGCGATTTTTTCTAGGGAAAGTTACATGATTATTTTGTTCGTGAAGTATAAATTCAATCATTTATGTTTATATTTTTAACTTGAGAACTATCGAACCAATTTGAATGATTTACTCGACATTTTAAAGATAATTAAATTCTTGTATAAACTATTGTTATCATTTTTCAAATTATCTTTTAGAAATTCAAAATATTTCTCTACAATGTTTTATCGCATGTTTGTTTCAACCATCCAAATAATTGCTTGTATTTAAACGAATTTCAAGCGCATTTTTCTCAGAAGTCACAAAAGTAATCCAAGTTAACCTTGATGCTTTTATAATGGAATAAATTAGGAAAAGAAATTCTGAAATAATATAAATGATTCGCTGAAAATTCATTAAAAAATATACCGCCAAAAAGAATTTCGATATTTCTGAAATTACTGATCTGAAAAATTCGGAAGACGTTTTGTTCAGCAACATACACGTATGTACCAAAAAGAAATTCTGAAGTAAGAGCAATGATTCGCTGAAAATTCGTTAAAAAAGAATACTGCTAAATATACGGCAAAAACAGAATTTCGCTATTTCTGAAATTACTGAAATGATCTGAAAAATTCAAAGGACCTCCATAACGTTCCAATCGTCAGTTGGTCGTTGCCATCATAGGGTTGTAAGTCTTGGTTAGTTAGGTCGTGTCAAAATCAAAGGTCGTAAGGTCCATCCGGGTTGTAAGTCTTTTGCTTTTTTCGTTTTAAATTTTGCACTTTCAAATACTTCTTATTTCTTAAATTGTCATTAACTTCAGAGCAATCGATAACAATAAATATTTCTTAGGGTCTTAGTTCTTAGGGTGTTGATTCATTTTCATAGTAATTTTGTCTGTCAAATAAATTACAAAATCTACAACTACTTACAGCAATTTTTCGAACTTTACGACTTTGCCATTGTAATGCAATAAACATTTCTGTGAAATTTTCTTAAGAGTCGCCAATTAATCATAGAAAATTTTCAAGTTCGAGTTTTTGCATCTAAAATTGACTAATTACTTTTTTGGTCTAAAGTTATTAAATTTCTTCGAACATTAAAATCCCTTCACTAAAACATTAATCAACATCATAAATTCTTAAAAGGCTTCTGTTTAAGAGGCTTTACGTCTTGAGCAGACAATGATTTGCTGTCATGTTTGGAAACAAAAAGTAGGCAAAGAAAATCTTGGAAAAGTTGTAAAAGCGCGTGAATCTTGAAAGTTCCCCTTGTGAGTGAATTTTTCGCCGTCACTTTGTGCGGGGCGCTTCTTGTGTGTTTACTTCAGTTGCTGGGAAACTCAATTAGTTGCCCTTAATGTGCTCGTCGACGTCGGGGGCGGCACTCAACTTCTTCAGCTCAAAGCCTCGAACTTTCCTCTTCAGTTGACTGTCACGCTGTAAAAGTGCGCGCACGAGACATCGTCATCCAAGTTGGTGCAAAGTAATTTCCAATATAATTAATGATTAAACTAATTAATTGCCACAAGTCTGACGCGCACCTCTTCTTCGTACTCCAACTTTTTGGCCCATCTCTCATCGAGAAAGTGGAGTAATGCGAAGCACCTGAACGTCTCCAACTAAAATGGAAGAGATAATTAACATAAATGGTGTTATCCTTGTGACGGATTTGAGCGAAGAAGTCCAGGAAGGATTACATGTGAAAGGATTAACTGTAGATGCACCGTATGCGAAGGTCCAACGTGGGTTATTGATCCGGGAAGGGCTCATCGAGCGAGTTGGTCACCAGGATACACACGAAATTGATCCAACAACTCCTTCAGGTGAAACACTTGGAGTTGAAATTGAAAGTCCTATAACTGAAATTCAAATCGCTGAACTTCCTCCAGAGTTTCAACAAAGTGAAGCGGAAATTGTAGCGGTTGAAGATGAAAAGGACGATGAGACCTTGATGTTGATGGTACGCAATCCGGAAGACTACGATAGCTTCTTTGTGTGCACCACTCAAGAAGCTGAAGACGAAGCGATGAGGATCATTAAACGAGTACAGACTCGCGTGCAGTTACAAATAGCGCGGTTTGTACGACACGTGTGGAAACCGGATGTGACCACTATGCAGGACATCGATGCCGAGAAACCCAGGAAGACACGTGGGCTTCTTAGGTTCGAGCACCTGGCACGATATCCTCGCTATGAACATATTCGATTGACGTTTAATTTCGCCCAGGTGCCCAACAAGAATGGAAGCTACACCGAGCTGATAACAACGGAAAAGTACCGGAAACAGATCGTCCATCAGCGTCGTGTTTCCGTCTATGTGCAAGCAACTCCGTACACGAGTAATTCTGCAACTCAAACCCAACTTCACTATCCGACGAATTCATGGACGCAGTACGAATTTACCTACCCGGAAATGACGGTCATAACCGACGAGTTCTCAGCACATTTTAATGTCCAATTTTCCGAGGAACTCGAGGAGCTTCTAACGGAAGCCTTCGGACATAACTCTTATCTAAACTTTTACTCCCTCGATTATTATGGGGGAGTTTTACCCCAGGAACCTGCAAGTCCTTTGACCTACAAAGTCCGGGCTATTTTTAGGGACATCCTGCGTTGCAAGGAGAAAGTCGTGAGTGCCTTCGTGCGCCTGTCGCATGACTTCATCGCTGTGGCTTATGGTGACCAGACATGGCGTGGGACGAAGTCACGCAAGGCCCAAAAAACAGCAACGGACTTCAATTTTGTCCTGGTCTGGTGCATGCATGATTCTGTCCATCCGAGGATGCTTCTGGACACGAAAGAGTGCCAGGTTGTAAGGTTGACCTTCAGGGAGGGTTACCTCATTGCAGGTTGCACCAATGGACAGGTGGTTTTGTGGAGACCCGACCTGGAGGGGCTTTCAAAGTTGGTTGATTACGATGTGAGTGACAATGAGTTTAGAAAATTTGTTGCTGACTTATTTGCTTGGCCGTTGGACTTGTTAAACTTGAGGATTGAACGTCCCCTTGGGATGTCTACAATTGAGGATTCCCATCGTGGAGGGGTTGTTGCTGTTGAGTGGGTTCCAAGGGGGGATATTTTCGGGAAGTTCCCCAAAAATACGATGCAGTTTTTTACCGCTGGGATGGATGGTTTCATCAAGTTCTGGAACTGTCCCTTGGAAAAATTGAAGGTGCAAGAGTCCAAGTGGAAAGCATCAAAGTGGAATTTGATTCGGAAAAGGATCATACCATCATTGGACGAGGCAGGGAACTCCAAGATCTTCCAATTGAAACCTTACTTTGAACGAAAAGTACTTAATATTCCGATTTCAACGCTGCATCTCGAATTGTACAAGATGGAAATTTGGCTCGTTGTCGGCACGTTTCTCGGGCAGTTATTCGTCTTGAAATGGGATCACGAGACGACCGAGTTCACTACAGCTGCGAGTTGCAAAGGTCAGCATGACAGAGCGATAATGACCATCGCATGGCACCCACGTTTCACGGACGTGTTTTTGTGCGTTGGCGGCTGCGAATTCTCCGTATGGCAGATGAACCACACTGGTACCAAGAACTTAATGAGCCGAAAATGCACCAGCCCCAAATGGGGCACCTACACCGACGCCCAATGGATCCCCGAGAAATGCGGAGGTGTCTGTTTGTCTCGAAGCGATGGTCACCTCGAGTTCTGGGACTTCGGCGTGCAGAGCGACCGATGCGTGGACACGTTGTGCGTCACCTCCAGCGAGGTCCTCCAGGTCGACCTGCACTTCCCCGCGCTTCCACCAAACGGTCCGAATTCAATTCTGCTGAGTGACTCGAGTGGGTGTTTGTTTCTTGTCGACCTAATCAATTATGCGGCTCCGGACGACAAACAAACCGAAACAATGTTTGCGAATTGCGCAGCAGCCCATTCCGCGTGGACTGCTTGGACAAACAAACGCAAGGCGCATGAAGCAGCCCAAGAAATGCGCGCCCTCGAGGACGAGAAGCTGGTGCAATTAAGGCGACTCCGACGCAAGAAAACAAGGGTTGCAATTAAGTCCGCGCCGACGATGACGTTCGACCAACAGCAAACACAATACGCTATCGATACGGTGCTCAACGAGAAGAAGCTGCAGATCGACCGCGAGCGACAACTGCAAGCGCCCGTCAAGATCCGGGAAGCGGAGGAAATTCGATTACGGCGAAAGCGACGGGATGCATTGACGCGCGGTGACGCGCTCTTCCGGGCAAACATGTCGATGCATTTCCCGCGACTCCGGGAAAAACCCGTCGACGAGCAGCTGCCACCTTTAATAACACCCTCAGTAGGGACTTCTGGAATGGCGTGTTTTTCCGATCAAATAACTTCCGACGCACTAAATCTACAAGTCGAACGCGACCCACAACAACAACAACAACAACAACGAGATGCTAGTGCGCGTCTTCCTGCGATCGAAGCGAAGGCAAACAATGGAAATAAGGAAGGCTTCGAGCAAAGACTCGTTATGGATGCGTATCGAACGATCGAGGTCGAATTGAAATGTTTGCTCGACGAGAATCGACTCCTCGTTCACGAACAGTGCAGGTTTGATCTGCGTGCAGAATTGTATACCAAACGGAGAGAGGTCTGGCGAATGTGCGACCGGAAGCGACGAGAATGAAAGTGAAGTCGATGTCTGTTATGGACAAATTAATTAAACTCATGTTATAACATTGACGGCCAGCTTCTTTGATGTAATCTCAATTTCTAGTCTTCTTACAGACTCTACAGTCGCTTCTAAACTGTTTATGAATATGATTAAAATGATGAAATTGCCAGCGAGCTGAATGAGCGATAAGTTGATGGCCGAGTGCAATTAATTGCTGAGAGTGTTCGTGCGATATTCAGACAGGAAAAGCGAAATGATTGCGTAATGCGCGCACGGTTTTATTGCAATCGAGTCTGGGAGAATTTATTCAGTTGTGGTGTTTGCTTTGACGCACGAATTGAAAGCGTATCCTTGAATTCTATGAAATGCGAAAGTGCATGCGATTGTTGAAGGCGGTTTACCGTTAGGAAATGTCCCCAGAATGTTCAAAATTCACAGTATTCTATTGCGAATATTCAATTTAGTTTGAATGTGGTCAATGTCAATGAGTAAATTCAAATACAATTCAAAACCGAAATTGCATTTTTATTATACCTTATGTACTCTATAACAATTGTTGACTTATGGAGTGGGTTAATGTAATATGTAATAACCAATGATTGTTGATAATTCGTAAAACGAAGGCGTTAGTTTATAGTAAGTTGAGTAGAGAAAAAGTTTTGATTTGGATGCAATTTTAATGTTCAAAATAGATTGAACCAATTTCCACAATTTTACCATCAAAGGTATTCTGAAAGTTGTAATTGTATATTCACTTGGATTACTGCGAATGAGATTTGTTGTGGGTATTGTTGATGTGGTTTGTAGAAATCTAATTAAATTACATGAGGAATTTAATTAGACTTTGTACCTAATACGAGAATTTCGCTCTCTACTTTGTGTGACGTTAACACAATTTGGCAATATACACCTAAAATTGTACCTTAATAATATAATCTTATTTCACATATCATGGATGAATATTTCATATTCCTTTATTGATCTGAGTGTAATCTGAATATTGTACGATTCATTCAGTTGAATCCAAGACTGATAATAAAGATTTCTTTCTAGAAGTTTACGAAAATACTTTTTTGCACTTCAATTCTACTCCTTAATTCAAGAAATTCAGAAAGCAATAAATCGAGAACATTGAGGTGCACGTTCGACAAATAAACACAAAAAACGCATCTCTGAGAGTAAGAAGCCAACTCGAGATCGGTATTGATAGCCATGCAATCAGCAATAAAGTTGCACAAATCTCGGCCGAGCACATAAACCAATCAAACGTCGTTTTCGCGAAGTAATCAACATGCGAGCGATTAAGCAGGTCGTAAACGGCAAAAATAGATGATTGTGAAACTGGGAATGGATGTAATTGCCAACGAACATCAGCGAAACCAAACAAACACCACAGACTCTCTCTGGGGGTCGATGAAAGTTTTATTTCCGGTCAGCATCTCCTCGTAATTATCAATTAATTGCTTCGCATCCCAATTGCACGTGCAAAGTTGTTGTTGACTTTGGACGTCTGGATCGTCGGCGATGGAAGTTTGCAAGAAACGCGTAAATCACCGAAGCTTACTTACTACATTTCAGCATATTTGACGTTTCAACTTTGGCTGTAAAAGTTTTTATGCCGAATTTATTTCCTTAACGAAATTGAAACGCTGAACTCTCATATGTGATAAAAACTGTACGTTTGTTTTATGACCGCTCGCGGAAAAATATCATTAAAGTGCTTTTTTAGTGGGTGTATTTGCAACTGGTCGAAGAGACCAAGCGTGACGATGCTCTCTTGGAAACTTTTTTAATAAATAACAAGTTGATGCAGGCGGGTCTTTAACGAAATTCAATTTTTCCGCCAGGAAAAGTTTGGATAGTTCGCTTGCCCTTATTCGAAAACAACTAATGCTATTGTTGGGGTTTCCTTGGAAATGTTTTTGGTTGGTCGGGACGAATCGCGGGATTGTTTGTGCAAATTTTATGAATGTTTTGCAGACATCGATTTTAGTTGCGAACAAATTCTGCTGCTAAATTCTAATGAGTTACCTTTCAGAAATGTATAATTTGATGTCTTTGATCTTCATCCGTATATAATTTAAGTTAAATCCATGTGGATGCACCCGACGTGAATAAATTTCGGATGAATATTCTATATTCTGTGTTGGTAATCTTATAATTCCAAATCAAATAAGTTAATATTTGATTTCACCCGAATTTTTGTGACCCGTGATTAATATTCGATCACATCATGTCCACACTTGTTTATCGTTTTTCTGTTTGTTTACCATCCGAGGATTATTCCTCTATTACAGAGAACGAAATTGCGCAAAAAAACGAAAACTAATTAGCGATCAACGAGACGAGACACGTACAATTAGCATAAATTATTCCCGGACAAATTTCAAGTCCCATTGTTCCCCTTTATTATTGAATTTTACGATATGTTAATGATAGATGGACGCTTAAAATAATCACAATTGTTTTTCGCATTGCAGATACGCCTTGAAGTACATCCTGTTAACATCGATCTCATGGCTGGCTTATTTCCTCATCATCGGCTGGTCCTCATCAACGACGCATTGGTCCATTTCCTGTACGGTGCTCGCAACGCTGATGCTCCTCGTCCTTGCAGTCCTGTTGGTCACCTATACGAAATTCTTCGCTGCGTACATGCTCTCAATATCACTCAACGTCGCTTTGTCGTTATGCGTCATGAGCCTGCTCTTCGTCGTCCTGATTCCGGCGAGCGTCCTGGAGGAAGCGGACCGCCCACCGGACATCAGTCCCTTGGGTCACTTCTCAATTTGCACCGAAGTCCTCCTGCTAATTTACACGGTGATGCCACTCCGACTTTACATCTCCATCATCATCGGTATCGTCTATTCAGTGCTCTTCGAGCTGCTGACCTGGAGCTATCAGGAACAGAAATACGATGGGGTAACGATTACTGTACGATGTTTGGCTCACATTTGCATCCATTTGATCGGGCTGCACATCCTCATCATGACCAATGTGCGGTTACGGAACACCTTCATGAAAGTGGGTCAAAGTTTACTGGTACGTCGGGAGTTGGAATGGGAAAAGAGGTTGAAGGAGAAGATGATTGAATCGTTGATGCCACCAAAAGTTGCCCATTGGTTGCTCAATGATGATGAAAATTTAACCCGGAGTGGTATGGAACCAAGAAATTCGAATGGAGGAGGTGTTTCGAATGATATTCAATCACTGTTCCGACCATTCAATATGAATCGAGTTGAGAATGTTTCCATTTTGTTTGCGGATATTGTGGGTTTCACGAAAATGTCCAGTACGAAAAGTGCTGAAGAGTTGGTTGAGATTCTCAACAATTTGTTTCAACGTTTTGACCTCTTATGCAAGTTCCACAAATGTGAGAAGATCTCAACGTTGGGGGACTGTTATTATTGTGTTTCCGGTTGTCCGGAACCTCGTCCGGACCATGCGAAATGCTGTGTTGAAATGGGTCTGAGTATGATCCAGGCCATCAAGCAGTTCGACCAGGAGAACAACGAAGGAGTGAACATCAGGGTTGGGGTACATACAGGAACAGTTTTATGTGGGATTGTCGGTACAAGAAGGTTTAAATTCGATGTCTGGAGCAACGATGTCACCCTGGCAAATCGCATGGAGTCAACTGGGAAACCAGGAATGGTTCACATCTCCGAAAATTCACAAAAGTTTCTTCCGGATTGTTATCTTCTCGAGGAAAGCGAGCAGGTTTTCGGTGAGTAATAAATGACCCGAGTCGTTACGGAAATAAATTTGTTTCTTCCCTCAGGATTGCGGACGTATTTCATCATCGGCAGAAAAGCAGAACGCCTAGCGTCCTACAATGGGAGCTTAAAGGGCATAGACCGACCTCAACATAATTCGACCTCTCTGCAGCTCGTCGTTTCGCCCCCAACATCACCACCATCAATTTCGCCACATTCACGTCCCAGGGTGCTCTCATGTTGCGATGCCCCCACAGCCGCCTCACTCCTCAAGCCCCAACAACTCCACAATCCATCCTTATTATCCCCGGAAACGTGCAAAATCAAAGCGAGCAGCCTTCCGAGCATCCTCGACTCCGAAAACGAGCAGGAGGAAACTTCTGATAAGAAGGAGGAGAACATCAAGACCCCCACATCGACCGCAAGTTCGGGAAGGTATTCTGTGAAGTTGAAGAACTGGAAGATGCCGAAATTCCTGCGCAAGAACTCGGAGTCGTCCACAAAGGAGCAGAATTCAATCGTGCCTGATGGACCATCACGTTCATCTACCGGGGACGAGCAGTCGTTTGTCCAGCCGGAAAACGCTGGCTACACACAAATCCCAATGATAATCGAGACGAAGAACGATAATCCACCCTCGATTACCGCGCTGGATAACGACGTTGGGGCTGCTGACCCGAGCGCAATCTATTTGGACGAGTCGAAGGACTACATCGACGTGAAGAGCTACATCAGTCAGTCTCGTAGTGATGTGGGCCAGTTCGATTACTCCCCCAACGAGTTCTCGCATTTCATGCGTACGGGTAGTTATCGGAGTCAGTATGGACGCTCCCCGAACGAGTTCGCCTTCCTCAGTCGCGCCGGAAGTAATAGATCCAAGCGCGGAAAGTCGCCCATCAATGATGTGATGCCCTCGGAGCGGGCTCGAAGCGCCACTGTGGTGATAGGTCAGTTGGAACGCAATAAAAAACTTAGTTTGGACGTCCCGTGTGGGCGGCTATCAGCGACCCTCATAGATGACCAAATCAGTACTGGACCTTCAGTGAACAGCCGGAAGGATTCGGGGATCAAGAGCAACAGCAGAAGGAGTAGCATCATGCAGGCAAGTATCCAACTTCAACACCACTTTTATCCACTGTAGGTGATTTAATAACATTGGCGAATTGATTTTAGATCGATCATCGGATGCCCTCGACGAGCGACCCGTATCATCATCATCGCGTAAGCGGATACTTCACTTCCAGTCAGTCCAGTATCAATTCGCCACAGTATCCCACCAGATTGCCGGGACCATTCCCGGGGAAGTGTATACAAAGCCTGAGGAAGCAATCCGATCGGCAATTGATCAAATGCGTGCAGGATAATTCCAAATCACGGAGGTCTTATTTCATCAAACCTCCTCTGTCGCAGTTCAGCTTGTTTTTCGCTAACAAGAAAATGGAGCAGGATTACAGAGCGAATGTGCATTCGCTGAGTGATCCCAGTGATTCCTTGCCCACTTTGGCGAATACCACTTTGAACACTTACTTCGACATCTTCGTTTCTGCACTGATCTTCATCATTGTGTCCATTGGACTGTTCCTGTTGTACAGGCCATCACCCAGTTGGATCTGCACATTCTGCGTTTTCCTTGCCGTTCAAATGTGCGCGGTTGCGATGTGCTTCCCGCGAATCGGATTCCTCTGTGACTTTTACCTCAAAAACATTGCCAAATGGTATCGATGGAATGCGTTCGGTGGCATTCTAGTCAGCTTACCACTGGTTTCAGTCCTAGTGAATTTTAGTTGTCCGAAAATCCTGCAGAACGATTTAGTTATGGGCGACTATTTGTACAGTTTTTTATTATTTATTGGTGTGATACATTTCTGCAACTTTATCCAGCTCAACTGTTGGATGAAGAACATTCTGGCGACGATCTGCTGTGTGATTTTCATCGCCTTAATCCTGGGATGTCCTACGGATGAAGACATTCAGAGTCAAACTCTCAATGTTACAAATACCACAAACAATTGGGAATTAAATAATACGCTGAGCGTAAATCGGACTTTTGAACACACCCGGTTCGAAAATTTGACTTTCATCTACGATTCGGAACTTCTCATGGATGTCCTGTTATTGTTGGTACTGGTCTGGGTTCTCAACCGCGAATTTGAAATCTGTTATCGGTTGAGTTTTCATGCGAATTATGTAGCAAATCGGGACCGTTCGAATGTTCAGGACTTGAAGAATCAAGCAGACTGGTTGATTTATAATATCGTACCGGAACATGTTGCTGAGTTGTTGAAGAAAAATGCAAAGTACTCGGAGAATTTCAATAATGTCGCCATCATTTTTGCGAGTATAGTCAACTTCAACGAGATGTACGATGAAAGTTATTTGGGAGGCAAAGAATTTCTGCGCGTTCTGAATGAACTTATTGGGGATTTTGACGAATTGCTAACGCTCCCACGATTTCAGAGTGTTGAAAAGATCAAAACGATCGGAAGCACGTTCATGGCCGCAAGTGGATTGAATTCGAAGATGCGGTTGGAGCAAAAGGACGAGAACGAACACCTTTACGCGCTGATGGATTTTGCGATTGCCATGCAACGAGTCGTCGCTAATTTCAATCGGAACCTGCTCGAGTTCAATCTCATCCTGCGCATCGGATACAATTTTGGAGATGTGACAGCGGCCGTGATCGGCAAGACGAAATTGTATTATGATATCTGGGGCGATGCCGTCAATGTTGCCTCGAGGATGGATTCAACGGGCGTTAATGATCGCATCCAAGTGGGTGAACATTGTCTGCATATTCTCACCAAGAAATACGAATTTGAACAGCGCGGTTCTGTCTACGTTAAGGGCAAAGATAACATGAACGTTTATTTATATCTTCGGAAGATCCAGCAGGATGATGGCGATGATATCGACGATGATGTTATGTGAGGGTGTCATCACCAACAATTTCCTTACAAACATTCCATTCGATTTGCATTGTAGCGATAGCAAATGCGAAACTAGATGCTATTTGATGAAAAATACTCGAAATTTGCTAATTGCAATTAGTAATTAAACCATTATAGAAGTAAAGCGCTAGAAGTTGGCGAACAACAATTGTAGCAAACTACTAATGAACTTTTACCATAATGGACCATTGGAAAAAGTACCATTTATGCGATCTTGCCTGCAATTTTCTACAATCAAAAAGTACAAACAAGCAGAGAAAAAGGCAACAACTAAACTAGACAACTCAGAGAGTAAACAATGCAAACAATTTGTATATTTTATACTCATGTTTCCATAGGCGAATGCATTTTTAATACAGTATCAATTAACTAATTGCATTAAATACTTGTTTACTTGCAGTAAATTCCATGTTTAAGCAGAGCTAGCATTTTTACAACTAACTATACTACTTTTATTAAACCAATTTTCTCAGCAGTTTCCAACGAAACGATCTTGCCAGCATTTTTCAATTTGTTTGCTGATACAACTAATTCGGGAATTCACCGAACAATAAACTGCTGCATATATGAGTTTTTGAAACATTTTGTATACACATATGTAAACAACAACAACAACAAGACAAGACTGCTTCGCTTTTTAAACTAATTAATTTGATTAGTAGAGATACTTTTTATACCATAATTTGCTGCAAACTAACAAACCGAACTAAATGAAACCAAATTGTGACCAAAAATTAAGAACCTTATTAGAAATGAAAGTAACGTGGACCATTTTATATATAAATATTATATATACTATTACATACAGATATATGAATATATAGATGAACAGAAATTATAAATATATACGAAATATTATGATATTTAACATGTTGCACGATTACTTATGTAAAATATTGAAGGAAATGAGATAATTGATGGATAATTAGAGAATTTCCAGTTGATAACGATGACATGGACTCTTGTGATTGCCATATGATATTAAAAGTGAATTTAGAAGGGATTTACACTTTAAAAGAAATCTATAGAGGAACAGAGATATTTAGAAGATGAAGATTGTATAATTGTAATAACTTTTCTGTGAATGAATTTAGAGGAATTGAATTGAATTGAACTTTAAATATTGCATTGTAACGCAACATGAACCATGTAGCATATTGTTATTGCTCCTTGTAATGGAAGTTATTTCCATATAATTGTTCAAACACATTAAAATGTTGTTCAAGCTCTTCGGGGTCAAAGAAATCTATGTAGATGACTAATTTCGGGTGCAACTAAGTGAATGCTAGTCGGATTATATAAATATATAATTCCACAGATATTGTTCCAATTTGTAAATTGATTCCCTATTCTATTCCGCCAGGTCCAGTGTAGAATAGATGATACGATGTAAATGATATGACTTGTTAACGAAGGATTTTCGTGTCTTGTAGACAAATTTGTAAATTACTTCATAGATTTTAGCAGATAGGACAAATGAGAGAATACAACCCAATAATTTGTTTCCATAGTACAATAGTTTTACGTACGTAAGAGCAGCGAACATTATCGAACAATGATGATATTGTATGTCCACGGAGATAGATGATACAAATGAGTTGCTGATTTTTTACGATTTGATACTAATTTGATACAAACGATGCAAGAGAGCGAGATGTACACCTTAAAACTAACTCAGCCAGCTGTATTATTACTACTATTGATAACAAATGCATTTTCATGTAAAACACTAACGAATTTCATGATTATTTATTCGAGCGATTGTCTGTCTGTGCTTTGAATTCAATTTTAAGAATATTTTAATCAATGGCTTAAATGTTACATTCCATTGAAATTTCGTCCTAAATTATTTTGAACTTCATGAAGTCAATGAGAATTTATTAGTTTTCATTGATTCTTGTATAAACCTGTACTAACTGGATTAGTAGTAAATGTTCAAGTGCCTTTTCACTCAAGAAAGAAATCATTTTCTGCTATTATTTATTTATTCAATGCGCTCATTCGATTCTGTCTTTTGTTTTGTATAGAAATTGCAACCAAAATTGGGAAACTACTCTATATAGATGATAGATAACTTATGCCTTGTAATATAGCTGAAGATAAAGAGGACGAAATTAATGTTTGATTGTCGACAGAAATTACCAGACGTCAAGGCTTCATTATTGATGAAGAAGATACAATTTGTCTCATCATTGATATTAATATTTGATGATTTTCTTGTTGACTGTTCGACAGGTTCCAAGCTAAGCAGGGTTTATACTGAAATTGAAAATACGTTTCTCTTTCAACTGTTGAGTTTTCTTGTTTGTACAGCGACCTTACTCAGAGTAAACAAATGAAAACTTAATTTATAATGATTTGTACATATTCTAGAGAAATAAAATGAATAACTAAATGAAAAGTCTTGTTATTTCTAATATTTTATGTAGCAATAGCTAAAAGTACATCAATTTTCCATTTGTACTCCAAATATGAAATACAGCTGAAGATATACAAAACAAATTCATGGAAAATATTTATAGCTGAAGAAATTTTAAAAATTAAACTAGTGCACTTTTTTAGTTTTGCCCTTCAACTTTCTTGTTACATAATGTATACAATCAATTGACAATAGGTAAAATTGTGTTTGCAAAAGGTTTAAGGTAATTATAATAAAAAATATAATTTGTCTAGAAATAGTAACCATTAATGTGTGTCCATCGATTATCATTGATAGGAAATAATTGATGTTTTTATTGATTGATTGTTTGCATGATTCATGCAACACAAACTAGAGTTTCAATTGAAATCATAGGAATGTTTTTCTTGTTTGTATGTCAATGTTGTTTATCTGAAAACTAGTCTACAAGTTTTTCCACTTTCCACTTTTTCGAAATTCTGAATCCAAAAGGTCAACAATGTTTCAGCAATTGGAAATCAACTGGATTTTCCTGAAATCCCGTCCCCAAAAACATTTCTTATCAATCTTGATTCTGACTCGATATTTTCACTGGGATTTCATGGTCGTTCAAGACGTTCATCAGACACATTGTATTTTCCGAGCGAATCGGCGTCACGAGACGAAGTTAGAACGCATTTTCCGACGTGGAGTCACATTGAAGAACGGCGCAAACGCGCCAATATTCCCATTTCCCACACAAACACTCTCAGAGCATCGCGCGCGCTGAAAATCATCACACAGTCTCGCTCGCATTCTGTTCGCTCGTCGGTGGGACTGCGGAAAATAGGGATAGGAAATAGCGTGCAAGGATAACGTTCGTGGAAGTGAGGCAGGCTGGTGTGAGCATCAAAACATCCACCGCGAAGAGCCATCGAGTAGTCTCATTCTGGAAGCGCTACAGGAAGAGCGACCAAATCGGACGCGGAAATATCATCCAGCGAATATTCATCTTGGTCGATTCGTCGTTTGTCCAACGGCGTAGAAGGCGCGGTGCTGGCAATCGGCGCCACAAAGCAGGACAATATAAGAAGCGGAAATTGGCTGGACTGTATTGTTGCAACTGGATGGAATCGAACGCAAATTGACCGACGACACAATAGCCCCAAAAGGTCATCGGAAAGGTAGCGCGCGCTCCAAGGGGCATTGTTGATTGCGGCCCCCAAACAAAGAAGTGAGCCAGCGAATCGGTAAGCAGACCATCGTACACTTGCTTATTTGCTAAATTGAGTTTTTGCACCAAGTATGCTTTGTTTTTGTTTTGTGTTGTATGCCGATATTGCACCAGGTATTAATCGGACGAATGATATCATTCAGTATGAACAATTCATGAGCCACTAATTAACGATATTCATGTTGGATTGCGTGGGTCGTATACATTTTCGGAAAATATTGCGACGTACGATTTGCAATCTGCATCCTTGTTTACACTTTGCATTTATTCCTTAAATTTGCGCATGGTATTTTCGCCTTTGTATTTATATCGATGCTATTCAGCAATAAAGCTATTCAAATTCGAACTTTGCGCTTGCTTAATGACAGTAATCTATTCATATCTGCATTTAATATGCTCGCGTATTTTCCATCTGGATGCAATTTCTCATATTATCTAATATTACCATATGAAGATGTCTAATATGATAAATACGTGGAAATTGACGTTAGTGGATTACGTTCCTCTGGAGGAAATTTGCGCAAATCCAATTTGTCTCGTTACAAACATCCACATCTCGGATGAGATTTGAAGAAGCAATCTCATTGTTAGTTTCCCAACTTTTTAATATTGGACGCTCAAACCGTTTCGATATTAAATTTCATGCAAATGAAATATGCAATAAGCCATTCGAATACAGTTCATTGAGTTAATGAAGCAAGTTGACTCGTTAAACAGCTTAAAAGTCTAAAAATAAAATTGGCTTGCAAAATATTGGCGCGTATTTGATAACCATTGACAATATGAATGACACATTTATTTTTCATGCTATGGTATGAATTTAATGTCGTAATTATTAATGCGTTGCTTTTCCTATTAATTAATTTACTTTCAGTTGATAAATTTTATTGATTGCGACATAAATAATATGGCATGTTGTTAATGCTTAACTCAAACAAATTTATGCAAAGGCGATTACTTGTTAAGTGTATTAGCAAAATACGATGCAACATAGTTTGCGATATACATAAATTAAGGAAGTTTAAACCTCTTAAATTTAAATAAATTCTTTGTTTGGGATATAATTGTTGCACAGTTGCATTATTTAGGTTTTAATAAATAATATTTACCAATTAATACTCTTTATTATAGTGGAAATTGCTTATTTCAAATACTTTGCAAAAGTTTAATTTATCAATTTTTTTTAATCCAAATGTTTATTTTCTCGGCTGTAAACCACAACAACCTATTAAATTAGGGGATGGTTTACAACGGCATATCTTCAGTTTTATGTTGATTCAAGCATATTTTAAAATTGGTTGAAATCGATGAAAAAGTTATTGAAGATTTTTCAATTTCTGTCAAGAGTAAACTGTTGTCTGCATTCATATTATATGCCTGCCAACAAAGCAGATGTTTAATCTACCACTAACTTGTATATATTTCAAATTTGGTGAAAATCGGTCGGATAGTTTTGGAGTAAATCAAAATCAAAAGTAGCGAATTAGCGCTTTTTACAAATAAACATTAATAACAATAAAAATAATAAACAAAATCGCTTGTAACTCCTTATACTCGTTAATAAATTATTAATAAATAAATATTCCAAATTTGAAGTCGATCGGACAATCCGTTCTTGAGATATTCATGAAAATGTGATAAAGAAAAGAGCGCGCTTTGCTTTTGTTCGTACTCTAGCACGCGCTTAACCCCGTTGCTAAGGATGAGCAAACTCGAGTGTTTTAACCTTAGCAACCGCAATGTAAATCAAATGGGAGCCACCATCATGGATTTGCAGCTGCATGTTTCCGGAATTAAGTTATTTGGTTAAGCAATTGCCAATGTAAATTTCCATAAGAGTTTGTTTTGCGCGTAACTCAAAAACTATTGGACCGATTTTCATGATTAAAAAAGCATATTAAAGAGAATAATTTACTCTATGCCTTAGCAGTCTTGGATTTTTAAAAAATCTTATAATAGTTGAAATATTAAATAATTTAAAATACAGATAAAATTTGTTACATTAAAACTATTTTTATTTTATAACCAATAGAGATATCGACTTCGTTCCTTCAAAAAATTATGTATAATGAATTGTACTATATTTGTCTCAACCAGTAAGTAAATATAACTTAAATATAAGTTATTTATTGAAATATATAATTGATAAATCACATTTTCGGAAAGTGTGTCACAATGTTAAAAGTTGGTAAAGTTGTTTTACTGTGGAGGATAATAAAAGTAATATATTCAATTGAATAATTAAATGGAAATGCTTGGAGTGATTCATGGTATAATCGAAAACTTCCTTTGATAAACATTATGTACAATTTCAACTGCGCTTTAAATGTTTATCAAGTCTATAGGTAAACAAAATTAAATTAAAATTGCGACCTAAAATTCAGTTGTAAATTCATACCGTAAAATGTAATAAGATAAATGTTATTTGGAGGAATAAATTGATTAAAAACGTGGATAATTCATTATATCATTATTTACCTTTCTAGTAATGACTGATTCATTCAATTTTTCTATTGGGGGTGTTTCTTCTAGCTGCTAATTTAATTTGGACTTGGTTCTAGCTTAGCCATCATATTAATTACGCGCTGATTGATTGGCAGCATTCAATATTTAGTTTCAGGACGAAACCAGCACAATAATTAATCAATAATCGAAAAGTAAACGTCCATCAACGCAGCTCAGCCGGTTATAATAAAATTTCACTCCTTCTGTAATTTTGTGTGCTGACGACCGACGTGGACGTTATTCATTTTCTATGATAAAAAGAAACAACAAGGGCATTCGAGTGATGATGCTGGTATATTCGATAATAAATTATTGACAATAGATCAATAAGCTATTTGGAGATATAATTCTGCTTGCAATAATTCTCGTCTCTAGGCATGCATGAATAAGCAATAATTTAGCTGTTACCATGCTGGTAATATTTGTGCAAATATTATTATTTTAGTCGTATATGTCAATTAGTTTTTGATTAAGAATCATAATAATGACGAAGCATTAAGACTTATCAGGTCAATTCAATTATATTATTTATATCTCAAAGTTCTCTAGTAATTTGAGACATTTTTGTGTCTGTTATATTTGGTTAATAGTAAACAATAAAAATGAAAATGAAAATTTAGGAAAAACTTTCTTTTAGAGTTATAAAAAGGTGCTCAAAAATAAATAACAATTAATGATCAGTGTGTGATTACATATGGAAAATAATAGATGCAATTAGTCAATGATAATGGGTAATTGTAATTATGTCTACTTTTCCTGTTAGAGATTGAAACAAAGCACCAAATGACGTTCGGATTACTCATATAAAAAATACATCCGTTGTAATAATAAAACTCGTGTGGGACAATGTACTTGAACTCGAATGAGATAAGACAACAAAATACAAGCAAAAATAATAGTTGTATTAAGTGCGAGTGCACTTGCACAATTATGCAAATAACAAACCTGTTAGAAACTCATAATTTTAACTATCAAGTTAACTTTTCATTTGCATTTATGTATCGTTGAATTAATTTCCTATCAGATGTTTATAAAATTTACCTACTTTTGTGTACTTTACTTTTATCTACAAACCATTAGTTATAAAATAAATATTTATTGTTGCAAAGTTTATTTAGGAAAATGATAACATGCTATTATTATTGTTATCAATTTCTTGCTCTTTTATTGACAAGAAACAAGCATTGAAGTTATGAAAATTATGTGGTTTTAAAGCAAAGTAAAAAGTTACTCATATCAATTCTTACATATAGTCACTTTTTGGACAGTTTTTGAGTGATAATTAAAGTATTGATGGTTCCAAATCTATGAGTGCATAAACTTAGCATATTTTAAAATTATTGCTTAAAATGCAGTTTTGTTGTTGTTGTTTTTTAGTTACCTTTATGGTCAAAACTGAATAAAAAAGTTGTTCAAAGATGGAATGGAAAAAACTACAAAAACAAAGCTAACGAGAAGATAATGAGAAAGTACCGGATCTGACCAGGATCGCACATCTCTTGTGTAATTTTCTTATTAACACTCGTATTACCAAATGCTAAAGCAACGAACCATTGAGTCTAACGAGCTGGACGTCACCAAAGCATTCTGGTCAACAAAACGAGCACTCAAAAAGTCGTACAACTATTGCGCCTCATACAAATTCGCATGTGATACGATCATGCATGAATGCTACTTACTAGCTAGACCACTCTCTACAAAACTCTCTGTATGGGGACGTAATGATCTTTTTCATTCGTAAGGCAGTTTAAACAACATACGTTGCCGTTGATCAGTCGTTGGTGGCACGAGCAGTAGCTGAACCAAGTCGAACGAATCGACTCCAGCTGAACTCGTTTCCAGGTCGAACTTAAGCCTATTCGCGCACAAACTCGCGGAACGAGCTACCTTTCGGTCGCGTTTGGTGGTTTCTTTCATTCCTGCTCGCGTGTAGGACACTCGATCCATTCCTGTCGAGCCAGGCGAACGCTGAAGAACTGCTTCTCGGTCAGTCAGTCCTTTCGGTCAACAATCGCTCAACAGCAAGTGTTCAACACGGCAGCAAAACATTTCTTGCCGAAGTGATTTATTATTGCCGATCATAAATTAGTCGAGGAGTGCAGAGTGAAACCAAGTGAAAATGTTCAATCGCACCTCCAATCGGAAGAAAACGAGCAGGCGGAATGGAAAACTCAGTAGGTTTTCTTCATTTTTGTTGCAAATTTCTGTGATTTACGACGTCGTATCATTCATCGCGTGTAAAATTCGTAATTAATGTGTCACTTCAATGTTGCGCGCAGTGATTTCAAGTTCAGCGTGCGATGAATATTGAATGTTGTTGACGCCTTGGTTAAAGTTCATTTACAGCAGCGCAGCAAAAGTGCATGTTGTAACAAAAGTTATTGCTTTGAAATGCGTTCATGATGAAGTGACATAACGTTTCTTTGCTTATTGCTTCCCATTACAACTCCAATTTCATTCTGATATGTTATATCGTTTGATTGGTGTTTACACCTTTCAATAATTTGCTTGGATGTTACAATG
The DNA here is from genome assembly GCA_030264555.1 of Aleochara sp. GC000083. Lineage (NCBI taxonomy): Eukaryota > Metazoa > Arthropoda > Insecta > Coleoptera > Staphylinidae > Aleochara > Aleochara sp. GC000083. The sequence continues at coordinate 23,902 of JARJDZ010007616.1, forward strand.
ATATCCAATCACAGAACACCTATAAATGCAACCATCATGTAATTGTAGCTGGAAACCGACACTCTAGATTGCTCATAATTGTTTATGTTATTGCGTGTGACGTACTAACGGTTGTATAATTGACATTGAGAGGTCAAATTTGCCCTGACATTCAAATTCAAACAATTGATACGTACAATTGATAAATTCACGTTTTGTAATTGAGCGATTTCTTGCAGAGAAGTTCAACAAAATGTTGGGCGACTTCGAGGAGGATTCCTCTTCCTCGAGTGTGGAGTTGACACCCCGGAAGAAGAATGGCAACCAGGAGGTCACCAATGGTCAACAACAATCTAGTCCTTCGATTCTATCATCCTTAAGGAGCGTCCTCATCGTGATAAGTTCTGCGTTGATATGTTTTGCAGCCGCCCGAAACTCAATTACCTGGTAAATTTTAAGTGTTTACTTTTAAAAATCGCAATTTGATCTCGCTTCGAGGAAACAACAATTTTAACGAGTTCCTTTGTTATCTTTTATCTAATCAGTAGCATGGGTCATTACCGATGATGAAATTTAAATATCGCGCGATACGATACGAAAGGCCAATAAAAATGTACCTAAATAGTTGGAAATTGTATTCGCATTGTTCAGTTTACAATGTTTGTGGTTTTAAGGCATTGTCAGCGTTTCTGGGGCGCATCTGGTGATTTCTGGCAGGCGCAATGGGACAAATTTTTGGACACTTGCGGTGAAGACCCATTCATCATGTGGGTCTTCGGTTCCACGTTCCTGACAGCTTGCGTTTACTGGTTCGTTGGTGGTATTTATACCATTTTGGACATTACCAACAAACCTGCAGCCATTCGACGCTATAAGATCCAACCTGGTACCAATGAACCTGTGGAAACTCGAAGACTTCTTAAGGTATGGTAGAAGTTGAAGAGTTGATCATATTTTGGATGAGAGATGATGTTTTCGATTTTGGATTTGATATCGTAGGTGATTTGGTGCGTGTTGGCAAATCAATTCCTGGTCGGCTTACCATTGGGATGTGTGATTTACTTCTTCATGCAGTATCGTGGATTTCCTCCATTGCGCGAGCTGCCAACCTTCCATTGGGTCCTGCTCGAGTTGGCCGTGCACATCATCATGGAAGAGATTGGATTCTACTATTCCCACAGGTGACTTTAATTTTCATTTGGCACGTTCACCCATTGAAGTTTACTCATCCAGTTGGAAAACATTCGAAAACATTGTTGCAATTTCCCATTGCACATGGAAGTCTCTCAGTTTTAATACCCAATCAATATCAATCAAAAATACTATCCAAACTTTCAACACTCAAACAGAGTTATCCTTTGAAACCCTGAAATAACAATATAATTTTATTAGAACTACTAACAAACTTAACTTTTGAACAGCTGACCCAAAAAGTGAAAACAAGTTTTACTAATTTGTAACTATTTCTTGCAGATTGTTGCATCACAAATATTTCTACAAGCACATCCATAAGCAACATCATGAATGGACAGCACCAATAGCTGTCACAGCTATCTATTGCCATCCTCTGGAGCATGTCTTCTCCAATCTTCTACCACCCGCGTTGGGCGTCTTCATCATGGGTTCACATGTTGCAACTGCTTATCTCTGGTTTTCGTTGGCAATTCTCTCTACGTTGAACGCACACAGTGGATACCATCTACCATTCTTCCCATCGCCAGAAGCCCATGACTTCCATCATCTGAAGTACCTCCCTAAATAACTACCCCCAAGAACTTTAAAACTAATTGTTCTTCGTTTTGCAGATTCAACAATTGCTTCGGAGTCCTTGGAGTTTTGGATCGTATCCATGGTACGGATGCATCCTTCAGGACAACGAGAGCTTATGCTCGTCATATTATGATGCTCAGCTTCATTCCTCCACGCGAAGTTTTCCCCGAGCCGGCTAATTGCAAGCATAAAATGGGCAAGGCAAACTAGGAAATGCCGAAGAACTGATCGAAAATGTAGGCGGAGTACGAGCCAGTATACCAAAAAAAATCTGCATTAGGAAGACACAAACTACTCATAGAATTATTGTTATACACATTTATTACTAATACTGCGTTTCACACAAATACAGCAGGCAAATACAACAAACACAAATCTACGAAATTGATAATTCTGCATATGAATCAGTGAATGGTAATGCATTCTTATACTTAAATATGTACTACTTATCAACGATAATTCGAATCTGCATTTGCCAAATTTTTGGCAACATACAGGAATCACACGTTCAATAGATTTTGTTATAAAAATTGAGGGGACTATTACAATAGGGTATAAGGCATCATAAGTTACAAGCAACACCCAAACATGACTGGGCTACTAACGCTAATTGTAATTTGTAATGTAATTACAGGACTACATTTAATTAGTTTCTACTAGAAAATAGTCAAGACTTATAAACGTAGCATGAAGGCGATGAATTTGCAATTAGGTTTTTCATACAAATTGATATTTTTAGATGCGTTTTTAATTGGTACCATTAAACTAGGCGTATGATTTCTCATCGATTTACTAATTACATTTTAGTCCTTGTTTTCTATGAGGGATGTTATCTAGAACTGATATTAGTGAGACAGTTGCACATGACATGGAGAAACGAAAAAGTGATGATCGAATGTGATTTACGAATGCAATTATATACTTTTACTACTATTAATACTACGACTAAAAAGCTATTAAAAAATGATAAGGAAACAAAAATCACAACAAATATATATATGGATATATAAAAACTACATGTTCTCATCTATTACACGTAAGCGTAGATGGTAATTTAAAATGCATTTATAGTAACATTTCATAACATTTCAATGACGACTGTTTATTTGATTGGAGTAATTATCGCTGTAATTAATTATCTTCTAATTCCATAATTTCATATTCATCTAATCAATGTACTTCTCTCGATAAGGACGTTTCGGCAAACTCATCTATAAGTAAACTCCAAGTGAAAACTTGAAACTAAAACATTTCTATGTGAATTTAACGCAATGCAAAGAAGGAACGAAATTTGTGAGAGGAACGAGGAGCAATAAGAGATTCAGATACACAGTGTGATGTCAATGGATGTGATCAAAAAAGGGTAAATCAGATATACACTTAAGATTGTAATTAAACTAACAAATAACTAAAATTAAACAAAGAAAAGAAACAATGAGGAATATAAGAAGAACTTTAATACGTTGTAACAAATTTAGTGTCGCATTTTCAATGTTTATTAATGACTAATAAACGAATTGTGAATGAAGATACTTTTGGATTATTTTCTGCAAAATGATTCAAATTTGATAGATCTTTCAGTATATCAACATTTATTTAATATATTATTTGAAAAACATACAAATCTATAATGTTATAATACATTCAGTGTATAATTTTTGGATATTTATAAATTACATTTTCCATCATTTTCTTTGAAATAAATTACACATATTCATTTAAAGCACATCATTTAACAAATTTCCTATTACATATATCATTTTGCGCACATATTTAACATCAATGATTCATCTATATCAGTATCAATCGATCCAGCAATTGATTGGGATTTCTTCCGATTAAATACCAATTGCAACATGCAACAATTTCTCGTTTATCCTCAATGAAAACATCTTCTTCTTCTGGATCCCATCATTTTAGAGTTTTTGTGCGGGGGTGATTTGTTGCACATAGACTGCAACCTCATTATGGGGTGGCTCGGGATCGAAAACCACTTTACCATCCTCTTTATGGTCCGCATACTTTTTGACGTAAATGCATTCGAAACCCAACCGAGCAATCGCTTTCGCGCTGTAATGACTCGTGCAATCAACTCGCATCAAGCCATATCCCTCTTTTCGAGCCACATCCCTGCAAGTGAAATTTGATTAAGAATACTTTTAAAAGGTCCGTGCCGCCAAACGTGCAAAAGTGGAGATCGTTTGTCGATAATCCTGGCATCGCAGTTCATTAAGTGGATGGCAGGTCAAGGACTACATTAGCATACATTAAGTTGGCGCGCAATTCCAAGCGAAAGGAAAATAAGGGAAATAGGGAAATTTTGCACAACCTTGAATCGACCCTTCAACTCACCTGGTCTTGTCTAGCAAATTCTTGGCAATGCCTCGACCACGCCAATTCGAATCCACGGACAACACCTTGCAATTCATCACCGTATCAACATCGCTGAATCTCTTGAAGATATCCACTTCATTATCAACAGCCGTGAGTAAATTCAAAATCTTCTGGAATTTCGGATTGGTGCATTCCTCATCGTCATCGATTTGATCCGTGGGTCGATCCACAGAGTTTACTGAGACTCCAACGACTTGATTCGATGCAGAAACAGCCATATAAGAACAGTTGTAATCCAGATTCTTTTTGGTGAAATCCTCGAGTTCTTTGCAAGTGTTCGTATTTTCCAGGAGTTTCACGTTGATGTTGAGGGGTTCATCCTTGAAGAAAAAGTTCCGTAGATGATCCAGGACACGTTCGTAGTCCACAGGAGTGACTAGTTTGATGTCATAGGGTTCGGTCGTTGTTGGAGGAGGACTCGTTGGAGTTTCTGTTGATGCAGGCATTCCTTCGGCTGATTTCTGCACAAAAGAAAAAAGTGTAACTATGAAGAATATTATGATACGAGTTTACATGTTGAATGTGTGGATGCAAAGTGTGAGAAAATATTTGCATTACATGAGTTAATGAGCACACTTGGCAAAAGTTCTACAAGGTTTGGAAGCCATCCAACATTCGTGAAGACACCAAGCCAAAAATAATTGATAAACGCGCCTGTAAAATCGATTTTTTAAATTCCTAAGTTAGCAAGAAAAATTTGCCAACTTTTTTGTGTTTTTAATTACATGAAGAATGATGATGCTACGACCATAAACACTTAAAACCACTTCAATTAAATACCTCAGGGGAGTGATTAATCTCCCGTTCTTCATCCGCCTGGAATAACTTCCCATTATCCTTATCATGATACAATGATAACTTCGTTAATTTTCCAGATAACGACGGAACATTGTAAATCAACGAGCTCAATTCAACAGCCATCACTCAACTCAAACTTTTCCGGTGTTATTGAAAAATCGTCTGGAACGAATGCGTGCGAACCCGATGAGATCCCGCAACGAATGAACGCGTCTTCTTCCGCGCGCTCCTGTTTTATATAAGAACCACCGCCTGCTGCAAGGATTTCGATTAAGTGCACCAACCGTGCAGATAGACCCGGACCAGGACGACGAAGAAAAGGAGGAGGAAAGTTGCACTCGACTCGAAGTGAATGCTATGGCAACTGCTGGACTGGATTTGTCGGTGGCGGCAGGACTCCTGTCGCAATCCCTGGATGACTGGGAGCGGCGGCGGTGGCGACAGCCACAAGAACGGGAACGCTGCATGCAATTTCCCTTTCTCTACAGAAGGACGCATTAAATTATTTTTTTTCCACACTTATATCTAAGAAAACTTCCAAACAATTTAAACCAACAATGAACAACAGGTAACTTTAAATCTTTGAATTTTTTTCAATAAAGAAGATTAGTAATCAAGGAAGTTTTTTATTGAATTTGAAAGACCCTGTGAGTTCTTAATGACATTTAAGAGCCCTAGGAAACGTATTATCGTTCTGTATGTAAACGATATCCTTAAACCCAAGGGAAACAGATTGCATTGAAAAGCGTTTTCCAACCCAATTAACTTGTATGTAATGAGGGCTTCATCAGAAACAAATAACTCTTCCTTCAATGTTGTCTTCACGTTCTGAAGTTGGCAGTTCAATGCAGAAATTAATGAGATTTAAGTCTGTAGAACACATAAAAGGAATCTTTTAGATAAAATCTCAGTTTTCCATTCATTTTATGTCACATAGATATTGAACGACAAAAAAGGGAATTACTAACAACGAAGAAATAACGTTGATATAAGAATTTATTTTATGTGGTCTTATTCTCATAGTCAAAAGCCAATATTAAATCAGTTTATTCATTTGGGATTTCATTGTCGATGTTATGTCCATTAATAGTTCATGTTTGAAGTTAATCAGGAGTGGAATTATACCAGCAACACATTTTTCCTATTGAAGAAAACTGCATCCTCATTTCAAAAGGTGTCAAACGAGTTGATTTGCATTGATTTTTGTGGCATTCAATGGAAACAATAGAAAATGTAACAAATTCCATAAAAGTAGTTTTCTTGATAATTGAAATTTAGTTATAATTTTTCTATACTGTAATAGAATCGCAAAGAATTTTATGGTAATTTACAATATACAAGAAAAAACTTGCATCTCAAATATGGGCAATAAAACTAGAACTTGTGTTAAACTGCGTTCTTATTCAATTAAAAACCCATTAATTGCACCATTAAATCAATTATTAACTAATTTTATTGAAAATCGCTTGATTTAATCACCATTCCAATCGAATCGCACTATTATGCATAATTAATTACCAAAATCAGTTCAACTTTGCATCTAATTACCTTGGTCTCATTAAAATTTACGTAAAATACATGAAATCGATCTGATTTATGCATTCAAAGGGTGAAAGCAAAGCCATGAAGTGAACCCGACAACCGTGGAACAGCAGAAAGAAAAAGAAAATTTCCGTTTGATGACCTTGGCCTTCAGAGCGTCGAGTACCAGACCACAATAATGGAATATAATACGACGAAGAAATCAAAAGTCTGATATCTCAGACATGAGAATTGTGGGAACGGCCACTCGCATATTGATATCACGAACGGTCGGGAAGCAGGGGGCTCGAAATGAGTACTACACGAAGAACTTGAGGATCGTATCGGGAATTCGGGATCGTAGCGTACGAGGGGACAGGATGGAAGGTCGAAAATCGAAGCAAAACAGGACGCCAAAGACATAAAACGGACAAAGCACCCAAGTCATACGGGGTGAACAAACCGGGGATTTCCTTCCCGTTCAACTATGATAAGACCTTTATTAATCCTAGACTGGACCATAAACATCTTGAGAACGTGTGCTCTAAATTGTCGACAGGATAATAAATGTGTACTGTTCAAGGCGTCAGATTGTCATTGAAGTTTGCTCGAATTCTAGTTTTTATTTATGCTTGCAAATTTTTCAAATGTAAGGTCTCTTTCTTAATGAATAATAAATCAAATCAGAGTTGCAAAATAAGGCGACATAAGGTGCAAAATATTGATTGGTCTAATCGCAGATAATCCGGAAAATTGAAATGAAGCGTTGAGCGAACTTTTATGGTTTCGGATTTTCTTTAAACTCCATGAGTGTTTAATACACTTTGCAGTATGTGACTTACCAATAAACTAATCAGACATTCAGCAACGATTTACCAAATGAACTAACTGATAAAATTGCAATATTTTTATAACGAAACTTACTGAAACTAAAAATATGAAGTGATAAGGAAACGTTTAACAAATTACTTCATGATTGTAAATTTGCATATTTCAAGTCAGGATAACTAAATATTTTTCATAACATTGCACAATTCTATTGTTTTTTGACGTTGGATGGAAATTGCATTTCTGATTAATGTGAATCCTCCAGATGGAAGATATCATTATGGAATGCGAGTGTGCGAATTCAATGCTCCTGTTGATGTATACACTACATTATCCTGGGGATGTGTATAAATTCCTGTAACTATGGTAACCATGCCAACCGCCCCCGGTAAACTCACTAACAAGCGCTTTATTCCGGATCCCGGGGTTTCCGGAAAGCCAACCGGGGGCATTTCGATGGGAAACACTACACAAACTAAGCACCATCATTACACCTACAACTTTTCACATGTTAGTATACGTTTGATTCGCATGTTGTGCAGAAGTGAAGGGCAGCAACATATTCTCGAAACCGAGGATCACAGAGATAAGAAATTAGATTTGAATAGGCCAAGGACATAGACACTCCCTTTGTCTCAGGATGAATTATTGCAATCTCAATTCTTGATCTACTAAATTTCTTCACAGATTTTTAAAAATAAGCTCGATGAAATTGGATATTTTGATTGATATTTATATCAACAAACATGAAAACTAATTAAAAGCGTTTAAACATAATTAAACGTCTCCTTTTCCTTCGTACGCCCATGAATAATATCCCAAGAAACAAGATTAACTATCTTCAGGATACACGAATCGTTAGACGATAGCGCAAATAAATCGCAAAGTAACAGGCATAAACGTCGCACGAACCAACGATAACCATTATTTATTCGCGCATATTGAACACACGAATAAACTTTGCTTTTATTTCTTCATGTTGCAGTCCGCGATTCAAGATTCAATTATGTATACAAGTCAATCGAATCGAATTTATTTATAGTTTACCTTACACTGAGCTTGCAAGAGTCACATTTCTAATAAATCAAAGAAACATTGCTCGATGTATATCTTCATTGTAAAATAAAAGGTTTATCCGGATTTGAGATAATTAATTTATTGTACTTACCGATCGAGAACAATGAAAATTGCATGTTGATAATGAATAGAAGAATTGATTATTGCAGGATGAAAGTTTACTGGTGTTGTTTTGAAAAGTTTTAAATAGTTTTACAGGATTTACACGCAAAATATTCTTAATCATTTTATATTTTCACTGAAAATGATCTGTCACTTATTGAATAACTGAGCTTTAGTTGTGTTTAATATGTTTATAAAATTATTTCAATCTATCAGAGATAAGATAAGAAATTTTTGAGATGATGTCGGCATGTTAGTGTTAGTGTTAGAAATTATGTGTCAAAAAATGATAAGAATAGTTATTAATGATCAGCTACAAAAAGATAATATTGAATTTTAAATAAAAAAGTGAATTAAAATTTTTATGAAATTTTCAATTATTTCATTCAACATATAAGTTTTTATAGTCTTCAAAAATTTTTCAAGATATACAAAAATTATTCAAATTCAAACTTACTTTTTCAGTAGAACCACAAAACTTTGCTAAAAATGCCAATTTTTTGCAGATTACAGCACTGATACAAAAAACGCTTCTGAATTATTCTGGACTACACCCTCGTCATGGATCAATTAACAACAATTTGTAAGCACGCAAGACTTAAATACGAAGACTCGTTATCATCGCTCGCTATCAAAACGAAACTAATCCTAATTTCGCAGTCGGAATTGCAATCGCACTACAGCAATCGTCGCATGCACTTTACACTAGATTTATTTATCTTATCATCATACACAACCCAATGTTATATTGCACATAATCGCATAACTATAGGTGTTATTATCACAAGTAACAACGGCACTAATCAAGCGAAATTAAGCTTGTTGATGTATTTGTCGGAACTGTAGCTCTATGAATAATGCAGAGCAAAGTGCAAGCGTTCAAAAACAAGTGCTAAATGAAGGAAGTTATTTTATAGCTGTGCCTAATTCCCATTGGAAATGACAATGATATGGATCATCCTTCAGTGTGTTGTTGTGTTTTTTTAGTACAGTAGATTCTAGTTAATAAAAATTCTTGAGATTGTTGGAATAACTTTTTAGAATTGCTGTATGCATCTAAAAACCTTAATTAGCAAACTAAATTTGACTAGGCAAGAAATTGTAGAGACAAATTATTAAATGATTTAGTCAGAGATTTTATTATTTGCATACAAACATCTGGCATTTTCATTAAGCTTTTGCCAAAGTTTGCAGCCACATTAAAATGGATTCAATTGAATTGAGTTTCATGATTTCAACTTTGCTGTTTTGATTAGTTAAAGTTCTACTTGAATACAAGTTTAATTCAATTTACTAATCAAATTTTGGCAATTAAAAGTTCATGACTAAATTGATTAATTACTGAGTAGATTTTGAAATCCAAAAATTTTTCTAACAATATGTTGATTTGAAAAACGCTTACTATTTTTATTTAATGAATACAAAACAAAAAAATCAGTTAAGTATGGCACACAATTATAGACAACAAGTAATTGTTATTGTTCTGCTTTTGTTAAAGAATTAATAATGTTTTTGTTGAAAGTATCTTATCAAAGTTGCTTTATCAAATGATAACAACACGTAACGAGTTACTATCTAGATTATTTATAATCATCATCATGGCAATGAATTCCAGCGTAAACACATATTGTTTAAATGGCAACTTCCTAATTAACCACCAACGACGAGGAATTGCAATTACAACCGCTCGAATGGCAACAATCAAACAATTAATTGTCGCTCGCATTTCAATTGAACTGGGAGGAACAGCAAACAGAATGAACGAACAACGAATTAAACAAATTACATAATTTTAATTAATTACCTTAATTGTTTTCGTTGCAGGCAAATTTATGCGAGTTCTAAACAAACGTCAGGCCCCTGGTTTCCAATTTATAAACGTTTCCATATTTCCATATTAATTTCCCACAAAAAAACCCCATGGCACTAACTTTTTCATTCGCAAAATGAAAATTGCATTCTCGTTACAATTTTTTTGATGTTTTGTGTCAGTTTTCGGCGAAAACCGTCATCTGGTCGTGTCACATCACGCGAGGAAATGCGGGAAAAGCGCGATGGGTAAACGTGTAACGATGGAGGAGGACTGGCAGGAAGTGGAGCTGGCGGGGCTGGAGACCGCTTTTCATCGAAATTGTTTCCGCTTTTCTATTGCACAAACTGGGCGAGCGCCAGCCAGGTGATTGGTTGTGTTGTTGCATGCACAACGCTGATCTGGAGCGGCCGGGATGCACAGGACGCAGACGGGATAAGACAGGATCGAATGGCGCACGTGCTGCGAACGGATGCGTTCGGGCTTGCTTCCTGGGATGAGCGAAACGTGAGCAAACGTTGCACCAACTTCTTCAGCCCAGAAGCTTCATAAGGCTACTTGAAATTTATTGATTTTAATATTGTAGATAAAAGCGATCATGAAAGCTTGCAAATTTCCAGATACATTTTTAATATGTAAAATGATTGTCATTGTATAAACTTCAATAATATATACAATTTATGTAGACAAACATAAAAAAAATCATTAAAATGTCGCTAAATAGTCATGCTAATAAATAATCAATTAAAATCGATTTCCAATCATTTCATTGGATTGCTGCGTTTAAGAATTCTCCTTCTCTTGTAATTGTATCGCTCGTTTTATAATTGCAGTCTGTGGTTGGCAGAAACAATGGAAGCTGTTGGGCTTCAAAATGTCATTTATAATTTATTGATTCACATTTGTATTCCACGCATTTCTGCCAACAAATGGGATCCCTTCACTTCGATTCGCAACACAAGCAATTATTATGCAAATATACCAATAATAGAACTATATGATTAAACAGGTGAAGAAAAATGCGGTTAATAATGGTCCGAGTTAAATCGTTCTTCATTGGGCGAAAACAACAGGTAGATGGTTATAACAAACAAACCAGATTTTTAATTTGATTCTTTTATTCATTTATTTGTATTCAATCGGTGTTCGCTTATGGAATTTGTTCACTGCTTATGTAAATGCATCGTTTAGCAAATTAATTTATTAAATTAATTATTTATGAACACAAGCATCGTATGATAGAAAAATATATAAAATAGTCAGACATTGAGATAAAAAGTTTTTTTTCACTTTGCGAATTTTACACATTTTTGCAAAATTTTGAGGTCCTCATACTTAACTAGCAACTTTGCGTCGTTTGGATCAAAATATCAAAATATAAAAGTTTGGAAACAACAAAAATGCTGGGATGAATGCCACGAGTCTACAAGCAAACTTATTTGAATTGGAAAAATGTATGGAATTCGGACGATTCCACATACCTTTGTTTGATACAATTTTTATAATTCCGCCGTATCAGGATTCTAGCACACCAAGGAGGTTTGTTTAATATGCAGTATGCTTGGTATTTAATATTAGTCCAATAGTGTAGACTGGAGGCATCTCTGAACTGGAGACTAAAAGTGTAGGTGGCAATTTCACATCGAAGAAAAACATTCTTATCAAAAAGTAGCAAAAAGCAGCGATAATGCATACATTCAGTAGATTAGAATAAAATATGTAGACTGAGTTATCAATACTAAGTTTTTTTTACTTATTAGTTAGCAAGTACACATATTTACAGATTTTTGGTACGATGTTGAATTGGTTGTCTAAGTTAAACCTCATTTGTTCATAAGATAATCCAAACAACGAATCACTCAGAAAAAAAAATCATAGTGAACAAATATGTATGTTGCCTTATCAACATTTGTAGAATTACCATTTTCAATTTCATACTCTAGAAGCTATTTTTACGCAGTTTTGGTGATTATTTATAGACCACACTGTCTGTTAATTTGAATTGTTAAATAGACCCAATTAGGTCGGCTAAAAATTGCAAAAATTCAGTGCAAATAGTAAACATGTCTGATAAATTTTAACATCAACGAGCACATGTGAGGTATGTGCACAATTATAATAAACGTTGTTAATTTACGATCCTTTGGACTGAAATATTTGGGTAAGGATACTTTTAAGTCCTGACATGCAAATATTTTGATTAACTATCTCAAGTGTATTTTGTAGAAGCATTACATTTTGCAATTGCTCCCCTAGTTCAGTTTCATTTGATTTAATTTAGTTCCTAAAAAAATTACCTTGTAGTGCAAATTCTCCCATAATAATTTTTAATCTTCATCAAAATACATTTGTTATCATCGGTCAAACCGTTTAAAAGTTATAAGCAGCACAGATTCGCGACCATGACCAATCTTATTTTTTCTTCGAACGCGATTTCTGCTCTAACCATGACCAAAAGGGCATGAAACCATAGATTTTTGGAAAGTACTCAACAAGACCTACAATTTGGTTCTCAGTTTAATTGGTCTTGTCGTTCAAACGTTATGCGCAGTTAAAAGAGCAAAAAAGCGAAAATTTTGCGATTTTCGGACCTCATTTTTCAGCTTCGGGTATTTCCGATTCCCGCACAGATTTAGGACCATGACCAATGTTATTTTTTCGTCAAAATATGGTAAATGCCCTTTGAATCAGCCAAATCGGTCCCTTAGTTCCGGAGATATGAAAATTTTTGAAAACTCGAGCGATTTTAAGAATTTCATATCGTTTTTACGCTACAAACTTTTTTTTCAATTTTTTTCTTCGAACGCGATTTCTGCTCTCCCTGTTGCCAAAAGGGCATGAACCCATAGATTTTTGGAAAGTGCTCATCAAGACCTACAATTTGGTTCTAACTTTAGTTTAATTGGTCCAACTATTAAAAAGTTATACGCAGTTAAAGACGCGAAAAAAAGCGAAAATTTTGCGATTTTCGGACCTCATTTTTCAGCTTCGGGTATTTCCGATTCCCGCACAGATTTGGGATCATGACCAATGTTATTTTTTCGTCAAAATATGGTAAATGCCCTTTGAATCAGCCAAATCGGTCCATTAGTTCCGGAGATATGAAAATTTTTGAAAACTCGAGCGATTTTAAGAATTTCATATCGTTTTTTACGCTACAAACTATTTTTTCAAATTTTTTCTTCGAACGCGATTTCTGCTCTCCCTGTTGCCAAAAGGGCATGAACCCATAGATTTTTGGAAAGTGCTCATCAAGACCTACAATTTGGTTCTAACTTTAGTTTAATTGGTCCAACGAATAAAAAGTTATACACAGTTAACGACGCGAAAAAAAGTTAAAATTTTGCGATTTTAAGACTTCATTTTTCAGGTTCGGGTATTTCCGATTCCCGCACAGATTTGGGACCATGACCAATGTTATTTTTTCGTCAAAATATGGCAAATGCCCTTTGAATCAACCAAATCGGTCCATTAGTTCCAGAGATATGAAAATTTTTGAAAACTCGAGGGATTTTAAGAATTTCATATCGTTTTTTACGCTACAAACTTTTTTTTCAATTTTTTCTTCGAACGCAATTTTTACTCTCCCTTTTGCCAAAAGGGCATGAACCTATAGATTTTTGGAAAGTGCTCATCAAGATCTACAATTTGATGATAACGTTTATACAATTGGTTCATCAGTTTAAAAGTTATTCGCAGTTAAATGGGCGAAAAAAGCGAATATTTTAGATTTTTGGATATTTTAATTTGCATGATCGCGTAATTATTGAAATTGTATTTCTGCTATTCTGTTCAGAAACAAATGATTAAAATATATGAAAACATTTGAAATCCGCACCAATTAATAAGAGGATATTTTCTAGGTACGTTGATGGCTTTGTGCGAAAACCGAAATTTTGCAAGCGTGAAGTTTATTCCCCTTCCACTGACATCACGTTCATAGCAACGCTCGCTCGCGATGTGTTGCTGTCGCATCAGTCCGTGTCGAGTTCGCGTTGCAGGCGCCTGGGTGTTGGACGAAATCGTAGCGTGTTGCGTGACTCAGAAAGTAAGTAGATTCTCTGCCCGGCTAAAATCGGTAAGCATATCGCGCGAGCAAGAGAGGTTGTCACAGCAAGCCGCCTGCGGGAGACGCGATGCGGGACCTCGCTTCGAAAATGGCAGAATTGAAATTTGAAGCACCCCTGGCCCAGTTCGAGGAGGCGGACGACTGGGGCACCTCAGACTACCCGAGCGTCGTCGCCGGCACCCAGAAGACCACTCTGGACAACATCAACCACCTGAACAACAAGAAGAACAAGGACATCAGCGACGTCCTGCTGAACGACTTCAATGAGGACGCCCTCCTCAACGACAACCTGGAGATCATGCCGAGCACGCGCTCCACGCAGAAGGCCCTCGTCAACGGCGCGGACCCCGGCGCCAACAACGTCTCCGACAACTTCACCGAGACGTTCAGCGGCTCCCTGGAGGACCTCGTCAACACCTTCGACGACAAGATCACGAAGTGCTTCGGCAACTACGAGGAGTCCGTGGAGAAGCTGGCCCCGGTCCAGGTGCGCACCCAGGAGGAGATCATGAACGAATGCCAGTGAGTATTCCACGTCCTGCTACCATTGCGTAGGGGGACGTGTGGGTGATGCTGTATTCTTCTTATCAGTAGCATTATTCCGATATGAGTCATCCGAAAATTTTGTTCGCCCTAGAGAATAACAATTGCGCTTCAACCGATGCGCAATGCGTTCACATTTGCATACAGCGCGCTCTTATCTCTCGCCTTGCGGATGCATTACTATGATTAATTTCGTGGTGCATTAACAATTGATGAAGAAGGTTGTTTGGTATGCAAGGCCGACCAGTTTTCCGAGGGGTGAATTGGGCGCATTGCCTTTTCACCCTCTAGCGCACGCGCGTTTCTCGTACGTCAAAAGGGCTGTAAAATCAATACCGACGCTTTTCATCCAAGGTGGGATGGAAATGGAAAACGTGCAGCACGAAGACGAAGTTGGATATAATACGACGCACATTGTTGATCATAAATAAATTCGCGTACTCTGCGAATCCATCATGCGTGCCGTAGTAACACCAATTTTTATCTGGAGTAAAATGGCCTTTTGTTGCTGTCCATCCAAAATGAAACAATACGAAAATCAATATTTATGTCTTCTCATTTCTGAATACAATCAAGTACTCGTTAATTTATTGATTAAATAACAATTGATTGTTCTTACTATTACTGGAAAACTCTGATGTATATAAGGATTCAACATTTTGAAATTTTTTGGTGATTATTTTCTCTGATATCCTCCAAATTATAGAAGCGATATTAACTCCAATTCAAACGCTTATTTAATTTACTATCAGAAATCATAAAGTATTAAATTAAATTATCAGATAATTGATAATTGGCAATTGAAGTTTCCTTTTTCTGAGTTATTTTGTCAAAATTCAAGAATGTATGAACTAATTTGACAGATTAATATGGAAATTTGCAAGTAATTAATTATCTTAATTAATTAATCTTACTACTTCATTATATAACAGGTTAAATTTAAAGAGAAACAAATTTCAGGAACCAAAATTTAAAACTTTTATTTATTATTTTTCAAAATTTTAATTGATTACAACAAAATTCTGTTCTGACGTTGTGTGAACTTGATCAGAATTAATTAATTAATCCGCACAGCTGTTGAAACAATCATTAATTTAAATAAAACCAAGAGCAATCCGTTATTCATCCGTTCAATGTAGGAGAATGCAAATTTCTTCGGACCTTGTACACGAAAAGTAACTCAAAATAACTCACACTCAAGTATAACTTTATACAAAGTGTTCTAGTCGACTTCCAAATCATAAAGTTATTAGACGAATCTGTTATCAATTAAATTAATTGTTATGAAATTTTATTACTATGATATTTTTTCTATAAGAAAATATTTGAATGCTGATATTGAATTTTTAAAAGTTGCCACAAAAATTAACTATTCGATTATACTTAGAATATACATGGCATATTCGATTTTATATTAGCATCTGATGTGCTTGCACTTGCAATTTGCTACCACAACATGTTTTAATTGTAAAAATAATTACGCGTCGCATTCAAGTGGGAAATATTTGCTCGTCTGCAAAAATACGCACGCATTGCATTCGCACATATTTCTGTTGCCTCCCAGTTCGTTGCAAGATGCATTTATTTATGTTGTCCGACAGCGAGAAAGAACGACATCCCGTATCTCATGAACTGCAATAGTTTCTCTCTCTGCTAAATTCAAGATATTTGCAACAATGTGAATTCGGAATCTCCACGTTATTCGCTATCTCCTTCAAAACAATTGCGATTCTTGTTCCAAATTCGTTTGAATAGAACATTGTGTGGTTCAATACGTCGATTGCTAGAACGAGGAATGAGGAATGTATTAGATTATTGAACAATACGAATGGAATTGTCTTGATTAATTAGCTCGAGCTATCAGCCTAATTCACGTGCCTTGACAATAGCTCACATAATTACACTACATGGTAATTAAAATTAGCACAAATTAGAATATTAATTTACAATATATTTTGGTTCCATTGGCATTTTATTAACTTCCTGCTTGAATAAAACCTGTGAAATTATTTGCTGACAAGAAGAGTCGGAAACATGCTCTCAATTCCATTTGTGCTGCTTGTCATTGGCACGACGAAAATAACATGGGAAAGGGCCAAGAAATATTCAGTTAGCGCATCAGTTTCGTACTACGAATTTACTGTTTATGTTATCACCCGCGATTATATATTGCACGGATGGGAGCAACATGCATAAACAAAACGACATCTGGATCATTTTATTGCGCTGATTATACACTCAAAATACGAGGACTCTCTCTCGAAGAAAACTTCCCGTTTTGCTGCCTGGTGTGGTGTTGACGCGCCAAGGTTTCCAAATTTATCTTGAGTCTATCTTCGGAGGAGGTAGATGTGAGAAATGCAAGGTTAAAAATAGCCGAAATTCAATTTTTCTTTATTTTCAAATTCGATGAATGAATCAGTAATAAGATATGATTTTCATATAAAAGCAAACTTTCTTTAGCAAATTCTATTACTCCCAAAGTTGTTAAATTATTTCATGATTAAAATTTCTAATCTAATAAAATATCAAGAACATGCAAAAAGCAATAAAAACTTAATTAAGTCCGTTGATCTATCTCGCTTATAACTAAAATTTACACCAAATTGCCGCCCCCATTACATTTTAATCAGATTTAGATTCATGTCAGTATTGATTTAATTAATATTTTTTAGAAGTCTTTCACATGTATGCACTTTAAATCTGCATGTTTCTTATATTGCCGCCCCCAAATGGGGCGGTTAATTTGGTAGAATTTTTCTTTTTCTGCTATTTGCTTTATTTACAAAATTTCTTTAACAATGTTTATGTAGATATTATTTATGGCCATTTCTTAAATTTGACAGTCTTGATTACAAATTGCCGCCTCTTTGATTTTGCCATGCTGCCCCCAGAACATATTATCCACTGTTTGACATTACAATTACAATCATACAATACAATAATATATATGAAATATATAAATATTGTAAATATACAGCTTTAGGTTTTTGGGGGCGGCTGAAAACCGCCCCCAGTCAAATGAGGGGGTGGCTAACACTGTCATATCTTATATTTATTGCTGATTGATGTATATTTCAAATTTGGTTAAAATCGGTCAATTATTTCTATCATTATTGCATATTTTACAAATTGATAAAAATAAACTGCCGCCCCCGAATATATGGTAGAATATGGCTGCCACCGTGCCACATCTTTAATCTGTCACCAACTTGTGTATATTCAAAATTTGGTGAAAATCGGTCGGATAGTTTTCGAATAAATCAAAAACAAAATTTTCTAATTAGCGCTTTTATAAATAAACATTAATAACTTAGAAAGAAATGAACAAAATCGCTTGTAAGTCTTTATACTTGTAAATTAGTTGATAATAAATAAGTGTGCCAAATTTGATCACGATCGGCCAATTAGTTCCTGAGATATTGATGAAAATGTGATGAAACAAATGAGCGCGCTTTGCTTTGGATCATATTCAGCATGCGCTTAATCCCGTTGCTAAGGATGAGCAAACTCGAGTGTTTTAACCTTAGCAACGCCAATGTAAATCAAATGGGAGCCACCATCATGGATTTGCAGGGGCATGTTTCCGGTATTAAGTTATTTGGTTAAACAGGAGCCAATGTAAATTTCCATAAGAGATTCTTTCACCTATAATTCGAAAACTATTTGACCGATTTTCATGATTAAAAAAGCATATTAAAGAGAATAACTTATACTATGCCCTAGCAGTCTTGGATTTTTGAAAAGTCCCATAATATTAGCACAATAAATTAATTTGAAATAAAATTAAAATTTGTTAATCATCTCTTCGAATGGGACTGACTTTTCGGTTTTTGTGCCACTTATGAATAATTTCCATTCAAATTTTTTATCCAACATCATTATCAAGTATTTGGAAGCCTTCAAACGTAGAGAAAGTCCTTTACAATGGTCATTATTCAGTCATAATAGATTATTTATATTTCTGAAACAAATTGAGATATTAGTTTAGTTATTTTAAAATTTTAAAGGTATTTAAATGCACTTTAATGGTCATTTTTAGTCATTTATAGCAGGGGCGAGCAACATGCGGCCCTCTGTTTATTTCTGTGCGGCCCGCCACCCATCGCCAAAATTATTAGGAGACCTTTTTTTGGATAAATTTATGTGTATTCTGGGCAAATTGGGAATGCCATCACTAAAATCTGCGGCCCTCCGAAAAAATTAGGGCCAATAATTGGCCCGTTTGTCGAAAAGGTTGCTCACCCCTGATTTATAGGATAAAACTTTAATAAGTGCAAAAACTTTTTAATTCAAAATTGGACAAACCGAATGGATATTTTTACATGGATATATAAATCATATGATTTATTTTAGAAATTATTTAAATGGCCAATTCTACTCGATGCAATCGCATGAAACCATGTGCTTTGAAAGTCAAAACTACGGAACGTACTTTTTTCTTGTGATAAATTGACAAATATTCTATGCGTACAAATCAAAAATTTTATGTTTCTCGAAAATATTCCAGTACTAAAATTTTGGTTTGAGATCAATTTAACACTCCCACCGTGGATTAAATTTATTTCTGAACGTGGGGTTACTGATAACAAGACCTGAACATTAATCAACAGTCGTAGCAAGATATTTGTGAAGCATATGAACAAATTCTCCAATATGTGAGTACAGTGTGCTAACATGAACAGCAAAACATAACTTCTTATCTTCTTCAAAGCTGCACCAAGATTCGTTGTCGTTTATTGTTAGTACAGTATAAATGGAACCATTATTACGATTCTATTCTATTGCATAAATTTTAATATATTGACCATTCTCACCTAGATAGATAAGAAGAAATAATTCCATACTAGTTTTACACGTTCTCAGTTGATTTAAAATTTACTCGATAATTTCATATATTAAAGAACCAAATCAAAACCGACAATCGATGTAGATATGTATTATTTGCATGTGTAGTTATTCCACAAAGGATTTTTTACTATAATATAACGTGATGTATGGATAAGCTAGTGTGTTGATAATGTTGGTTTTGCTATAAATAGCATTGATAGGAAACAACACACGAGGAAAACGTTAAAGTTCCTGAATTAATAACGAGTTGGACTTTGCCCTCGCACTGTCCGTTGAAATAAGGATGTAATACGAACGTGGAAATTATCCTGCCATTAGAACTCATCAATATTTCAACTCTTTTTACATGCGCATTTCCCACTTCAATTTCGCACATATTTCAAATCAGTTTTTGCTCGCGAATATATTTTTCTACACAACTATAGTAAGTATAGCTTTTTCAACGATCAGGATTAGCATGAGCATCCATTAGCCCTAAAGGTCACGTCGAAACTACGCAACTCATGGAAAATGACGCAAAACAATGCCCTGAATGTTCTGAAGTCGATGGTTCAAGTTGTGGTAGTACCAACCAATCTCTCGTTCTCTTTCTTCAGCATGCTTCACATGACTTGATAACCATAGAGCTATTCAATAACTTTGTTTCTGCATGGATGTGCTGTATATGGGCAAGCAGACAGATCGGCGCCAGGATAACTATCGTCCTGGCAACAAACGCGAATTCTGCTAATGCAGGCCAACTCCTTCGAGACTGGAGTCTAGCTGGCTGGATAATTGAAAATTCAAACTGTAAAATTGCCGATTATTGTCGAGGAGCAATATCCTGCTCGGGAATTGCTGGGAATGTCGCATTGTGTCCATCAAGGATTTTGCAATCGAGGATGGGTAATTGCAAACAGCGCCTCATCACGTTGGTTATGGGCATTAATAAAATATACGCATAAGCTGCAGAGGGTTGTTGGGTACACGATTGTGGGTTCGTGCTTATTGCAATCGAGTTCGAGGAGAAATTTATTATTCGGATCGATAGCGAATTGCTTGGCAACAACTTTCAGTCTGTAACGTTTCTATACAATTTGCACTTTATTTTGAAAAGGGTTCTTGAATAATTAGTGACGTAGGTCGTAGTTGCAAATTACATGCGAATTACTCTTTTTAGCTGGAGAAATGTAGAAGAAATGTTGTGGTATTTAAAGGACGATTTTGATTTGTTTACAATTTTGTTTTGTCTTGTTTTCCCTTTATGAATTATTAATTAAATGGGAAGGAAACAGGGCAATAAAAATACCATTTACAACGTTTAGGAGAACATTTAATTGGCCATAAAATACATTCTTATTAAGTTTATTGGTTACAAATAGAAGCTTTAAAACAAAGCAATTTTGAAAGTGGAACTTTTTTATTAACAATTTTCAAGTACTCACATTTGTCAATTAGAAATTTTATTGTCCATAGTAAATTTGATTATTGAAGACTTTCAAAATGATGTGCAAAACTGTGCAAAACTTTAGAATTGAAACATTAATATTGAAGATCCAGTCCAGAAAATTCGAATCTAATCATAGAATCATCTTAATTTTTTCGTATAAACTTTGCTTTCTGAACTGTATAAACGATCTCTCTTGTTGAATACTTTAATCAAGCAGATTTTTGAAAGATAATTGAATCTACTACAAATCAAAAACATGCGACCTTCTTTAAAACAACAACATAAAATACCAAACAAAATCGTCATCAATATTGATTAATAAACAATGCATGTGGTCCCAAGAAGTGACATTAATTAAACGTCACTTACGACCACCGCAATGATTTATCTCTTTAATTAGGAAGACATTCAAGAACGCTATTTATTCATCTTCACTGCACGAACCATGAACCAAGAACACGTCTTCATGTGGCTCGTGCTTCCAACGTCTTCGTTCTTTGCTCATCGCATTTTCTTTTCTTCGTCGTCGAGTGTTCATGCTTGATAGCTCGTCTATGAGAGTTTGTCCATTAACTTGGTTACCTGTGGGTGCTCGTTAAATGTTCCCTGTCGGTGCCTTACCTTACCAACAGGCTTATTACTTCTTCAGCGAACCTTCGCCTTGCCATCAACCAGAATGGAAATTTTCAACTCTGGAGAGTCATGAAAGAGCTGTGTGCGCATTTTATGCTCGAGGTTCTGTGACCTTTCGGATACTGAAGAAAGAAAGCTGCGAAGTTTAATCATTTGCATGTTTTAATAAAAGTTCGCGTTGTGGTTCATTTCTTCTTTAGGGATTTTATTATGTTGAGGTATCCACAAGAAAATTCATGTTTGGTTCATATAGTTATACCCATATCATGTTTGATTACAATTGATTTAGCCAGCATGTTTTTCATATTGAATGGATTCTGTTTTTTCGATTGAATGACTCGTCAAGGTTTGCTTTTGATGTTTCCTCACGAAGAATGAATGTAAACATCACGCGTTATTGCGTAAAATGTGTAAATTGAATGCGCATTCTTCCGATTAACAATGCTGCCATAAATCATATTTCCAGACTAACGGTAATCATATTCATTTCTAAAATGTTTCTTCAGAATTCTTCATATCCCATTAAAAATGAAGAAATTTAAAATATAGTTTTTTGTTAAGTAATATTTTATGTTTAAAGTTTGAAATATGTTTGACTGATTCTTTTTTGTTTACAGAAACTTTTAGATAGTAAAACTTCTGCAAAACTTTCTGGTCAAATTAATTGAAATCATTACAGTTTTTATTCAATTTCTTGCACTATATTTACAGTTCATTTACTATTTGATCGCATATCATAGAGAAAAACATGAAATAACTTCGCGTAGAATGCAAATTCAATCGTTATACATCGCACGAGCCATGAATGCGTAATTAAATTTTCATTTTTCTTGCTTTTGCCGGCTTTCTTTGCTGCGAGCGTCAGCATACAAATGTGCATCATTTGCAAAACGCACTCGCTGGAAAGTGTATCAAGAAGTTTCGCCAAAAACACTTCCAAGTTTTCCTCGCGTGTCTCCGAGTGTAATTTATACGTTTTCTCTGCTATCTTGCATCCTGACACAATTCTTCATTCAGTGTTCTCTGACAATTATTTCAAAACTTCTACTCGGGAACTACTCTGAAATTGCCAGGATTAATTGCAGATGAACATGCGAGTAAATGCATTTCAACTAATAATAATAATAATAATAATGGTTATGGCAGTTTGCAAAATTGATTTGTTAGGCCTCAGTTGGCAAAGTCGTGCACTGCATTGGAATGAGAAGATGTAGGTCATGAGGACGAACGTAATCTGGATCCCGTTGGAACACTAGGTTCCCTGTCTCTCTCAACTCTCTCGTGTAGACTCCGAGTTAGTAAGGAATGCGCAATTTCAATGGCGTTGTCGGGAGGCGATGCAAAACAAGAACGCGAATTGTGTCGCATATTGGCGACTGACGAGCTCCGCACAGGATGCTCCTCATTGAGTCCACTATGTCTACGACTACATTGGCACACATTTCGCGTTTGACATTTCACCAACTTCACGGTGTCGTCTACACCCAGCTAAAATTGATGGAAGCTTCCCAGATATGCGAGAGGTTGCTCCCTGGGACAAAGTCAGCGAGCCTTGGAGGCAAAAAAGGGTGACGCGTTGGGCTTATCCTGGTGATGAGAAGAGGAGGATACTCGGTTTATATTTCATCCACGTTTTCCGCATCGGTGAGCAAACACCAGAACCTTCACATACAACGTTTGAGTCGCTTCGGTTTTCACCGTTTTCCTTGCGGCGTTTTCATTAACAGTGACGCATTTCCGTTCTGTCCATGGAGGAAACTGAATGTTACACTGCGACATTTTCCAGGTGTCTTCCCTTATTTAGGTGAACTTTACTTGATGGTAACAGGGAAAATAAACAGGACAATATTTTAGTAGGAAATTCAATCAGAATTAAAGTTGTGGGAAGTCTTAGTCATTGGTTTGCTTTCATAAAACGCACTGACGCATTGTTATTTCTATGACGCAAATCGAATCTGGAAGACTCCTTAATTGGGATTTCATGATTAGAACTCAATGAATGAATTCAAACATTTTGGTGTTTTGAATCTTCGGTTGGAACTGGAGTCATTCCTATTCATAAGTTATGAGAGTCGTTTGGGTTCAGATCACCGTGCTCTTTGAGAAATGTGAGTTTTATGTGAAATTTTAGTTCACAGCGGCTCGAATTTACTGTAAATATCTAAAAATACTTGGGTGCTCATAACCCAAGCATATCCTCGTTTTGTAATCATCTTCCTCTGGATGTGAAAACCTCACCTTTATTTTCACTTTGTAACTCGATTGTCAACGTTAACTTTAAAAACAACAACCCAACTAATTGTCGAATTTGTTTGGTCTACAATTTCTTCGTCTTCAATTTACTGCAACCTAATTGAAAACATTCTTAATTGGCACTTCCTGAAAGTTCAACAACATAAATTGGCTGAAAAGAAAACATTGAGCAAGCAGCATTTTTGAGTGAACGCATAAAAATTCCTCGAAAATTACTTCTGACGTGAAATATGCCTCAACTTTTCGTGGGACCGCATGTTTGCATACGTTTGATAATATCTGGTGAAGTTTTTGCTCTCCACGTTTTATCTTTCACAATAAAAATGTTATTTTTGCCGCAAAACGGCCGAATCTCAAGCAGTGTTCCAATTTCTGTTGACGCCTCGTTCCTTGTAAATATGGAGATTCACAGTGCGCGATTACGCACGCAGCCGACGAATGAAGGAGGAAATAAATTGAGTTGGAGAATGTGGGAGTTGTTGGAGTTGTTTTTATCGTTGACGAGGCACGCTTCTAATGAGCAAATATGAGGAGAATTACTGGATGTGTTGTGGAACGAAAGAAAGATAACCTTCGTGACTGCTGATGCAGCTACTGTTTTGACGATTGAAATAATATGCTCCAATTCATTATGTCGAGTCGGTTTATCGAATTCCCCAAGAGCGGTTCACAAAATGCTTCAATGCAAGTTAATATCTTCTCGTATGAGATCCATTCCAACATTCTACAAATACGTCAGATAGCAAGCTCATGTTACATTAGGCAGAATTCTGCATTCAATTTGCGATTTGCGAGAGATCGAGTTAAAGAAAATCGATATATCATATGTGGCTATCAACTCATGACCACAAATCAATAAAAATAATATTGAACTAGTTCTACCTGATAAATTACTGATTATTTATTATAACAACTTGAATAATTAACTCATTATGACATAACAAATGTTGCTGAAACAGTAATTGATCCCATAAAGTCAACTTGTTTCATTCAAATTACATCATAACAATTTCCAACTATTTTAAACATAATTTGCTAATAAATTATAGAATAGAGAGAGAATTAATGATATGTGGTTACAAGAAGTAAATGCCATAAAATGGTCAGTGAACGATTTAATTTTAGTAGGTGAACAAATTACAAACCAAAATTTCAACGCGAAATTACTTGAACTCACTGTGCACCTTCAGACCATAAACTGCTTGAAGACTTGTAATCAGTGTAATTAGCAAACATGTTGAGACACGAACGCGATACCGCGGGACACGCACGCACACGCACTTAGTCGTGGTGTGTTATTGGTGACAAGATAAACGCGTGGCCTCTGCCTCCCGGTTGTAAGGCGGGATGTG
>JARJDZ010007620.1:0-64454 GCA_030264555.1 Aleochara sp. GC000083
TTACAAAATCAGCTGCAAAACCCGAACGATAGCAAGTTACAATGCGAATATTGACGATTAGAGTTCGTGTTAAAATTCCACAGTTGTCACTACGTATTCTCTGAGTTGCCAAATCTGCGAAAATGCAATTTTCGAAGCGCCTCTACTGGAAGGGCGCGTACTAGTGCGTGCACGGCGGCCAATCCGCTTTCGCGACCTTGACTGAAATGCTTGCCACCGTTCGTGATGAATGCAATCCACGAGCAGGAATTTGTGCGCAAGCAGAATTATGGACTCTATGGCAGGAGCACAGAATGGTGTAGGACTTTTCCTTCTGGTTCAAATTACTGTTCGTCGCGTTCGTATTGCTAGCGCACAATATCCAGTCCATTGTCCAGTTCAGCTACCAATTATATAGCGGTATTTGTGTACCTCGGAAACCAGCATTGTCATGACGACAATTATTTTAACTTCTTTAACTTCTTTTCAAAGGGTTGATACGTAATCTAGGCAACCCACAGTACTTCGAATAATCTATTATAAACTATGCCCAGTTTCTTACGGTTATATGGCCCCGTTGTGAGACCATTCCTTATCTGCGTTGTCGATCCTATTTGCGATATTTGAAAATTTACTGATAATTAGGAGACCATTGTGAGGTTTGTGTGCTTTTACGCAATGAGGGGAATTATATACATATAATTTCGCAGATATGATCTTTGGATTTGTTCTATAATCCAATTTCCCATCTAATTTTATAACCAGGAGAAAGATCTTACTTGAATCAAGTTTAACAACGCGGAAACTTGGAGCTAAGCATGTGGGTGGATATTATTGGGTGTCCCCTTTACTTATTTAACGAATAAAAGAGAATTAAATCTATTAATAACTAAGCGTTTTCATGAGACGTGAATCCACAGAATTCGAAAACTACGAAATACTTTTTTTAGATTTCAATTCAATATATGCTGCAAGACATGGATGAAGAAACCATGGAAAATCTTGTTAATCATATTTATTGGTTTATATTTCAATAGTAAAGTACCTTTTACCAAATATTTGCAAACATTTTGTTTCCATTTAATAATCACAATTGTATCTTGCAACCATTTTAATGACATTCTCTTTATTTAGTTATTTACGTTGTAGCCGTGCGCAATGGAAAATCGTCGATAAATTTAGTTGAGCAACTATTTTCCAATTAAAGGGCCAAGATATGATCCTCATTGACAAATATAAATACATGTTAAATATGTAACCAATGCACTCAAATTAATTAGATTTTCATCAATTAAGTTAATGCTATCACTGAGCCTGTATACAAATATAAAAATGCAACGTAAATAACTATTTTTTCATTGTTCATAAAACTTATAGTGATGCATTAAATACAGCAGCATAAGCTTCTTTGTCACATGTCATATCAAAGTGGATGCTTTCACATTTAATTGATTGGATTACTCATCTATTGTTTGATCCATACAGTATTTTTTTCCACAGTGAACAACAGATGATAATTAATAACATAATAATTTAAATATTAAATATTCATATTTTTAAATAAAATAAAAACAACGCATATGTACAAAGTATTTACGCAGAACAATACGAATCTTCGCGCTGTTTCCACAACGACCGAATTAAATATTGTTATATGTAACACTTATTTACTTTATGAGTTCTTCCTAGACTTGGGCACTTCACAATTTATAATAGTTTTTAAAATATTTGAATTAAAATCTACATATTTTTAACAATGGCAATTGTTTCAATTTCATTATTTCCTTAGTAGTGGTTGCAGCATTGTTTCTTTCTCAGACTTAAGAGAATCTATTTGTAGTTGGCTTTGTGCTTTGATAAGAATGCAAAAAATACAATTATTTGAATGGTTGAAACAGCCAAAGCTCGAGCAGTGAGCTTCAGCCATCGACTTAAAACTTATGCAAACGTAAATCCTACGAATTCACGAATTGATTGTGATAAAATTTTATGGGGATCGTATTGATTATGAAGTTGGTAAGTAGGTTGAGAGATTAATTAAAAAATTATAAATTACTTTCTTGATACGCTAGGTGTTCGTTGATTGTCAAAGTTCTTTGAGAAGCGCTGACTTGGCATTTTTGAGCTTGTCCAAACGTTTGATTAAATGTGTATTTGATACTTCCAATTCTTCAGCTCTACTCTGAGCTTCCCGTGCCTAGAAAAGAGCAATAAATAAATAGATAAAATTGTATCAATGCTAGATTAATTGCTATTTATTATTCTAAACAACAAGAGAACCGCAAGCAAAAAAACCAAGCTGTGTTTAAAAAATAAAATAATAAAGCACCAAATTGTGAATGCATCAGTCAAAAGCAAATAAGCAGAACAGAAAAATTAACATGGGGTTAGTGCAGTGCTACCTTCGAGTTCGCTATCTGTGTCTGAATAAGTATAAGAGCAACTACTACTTGAGTCCTGTAAACATTCGCATGATATTCTACCGTTTGTAAAAGAGCTATAGCAGGCTAAATGTATATTGTGATGTACCTCTCTTTGCAGCTTGCGCTTTTCCGCTTTGAGTGCCTCCTCGCTCTTCTCCGAAATCTCAGCCGCTGATTTGTAGCGAATTACTTGACTCTCCAGCCTGGCAACCGTCGTTTGTAACGTGGCAACATCCTGTTCGGCTTTCTGGGCCCTGAATTTAAACTCAGCTAATTGCTTGCTTGCCTCTCCTAAAAGAAAGAATCGTTAGTGAAAATACTTCCATGCCTTTACATTTCATGTGTACTTTGCATATCAGCAGCATCGTAATCACTGTCAGGACCGTTCAGCATCGAACCGCTGCTGCCTTTCCGCCGTTTACTCTTCTCATCTTCTAATTCTAACTTTAAGTGACTAATTTGATCCAGCAGCTCGCTGCGTTCCTTCGCGAAGCGCGCCAGCCGCACATCGAGGCTTCCTTCGCCGGCATTTTCTAGTAGGTTTGCGTTTTCCGTGCTAACGAGTGCACGTCGAATTTTTGTCGGGCCATTGCTAACGCCCTCAGTTTCTTCAGCGGAGGCAGCGTCTTCGACGCACACTATGACTAAGCCTTTCTCTGCGATCAGGCGTTCGCGTTCCTCCAATTCCAACTTGTACAAAGCGAGCTCTTCTTTGAGCTGCGCCGTTAAGCGTTTCAATTGCTCGAAATCCCTGCATTTGTCTTTATGTTCACGTTTCAGTTGAGAATGGTCTTCTTCCAATTCTTCTAACCTGTAATAATAAATTGGAATTAATATCTTTTCAAAATAAAAATCAGCATTACAAGCTCAATGCATTCAACAAATTTGCACATTGGTCAGGGAATAATTTTTTTCCTCTACAAAGAAGTTAAGATAATTTGGTATTTTACATTCATTTATGGCAATTAATTAGGTCTTTTCTACAATAATCTAGTGCTATTCTGTTTGAACATGCAACTGTAGAAAATGTGCATACAGTTTTGATTTACTTACCGATCTTTTAGTAATTCCAATTGATAAGTTTGTGCAGCTTTATCATTATCCAACTGGGCATTGGCTATCATAGCCTTCCGGAACTTCTCCTCGACTTCTTTGAGCTCATGCTGTAAAGTTAAATGCGTAATTAATACCTTCGACAGCATGTCGCAATTATATAATCGGAACTGAACAACAATTGGCCAGTTGACAATACGCTAACATTGTAGTTATGATTCCATTGGCATCGGTGATGCAAACTAGGTAGGGCGCACTCACTTTGAGATCCCGCAAACTGCCAGTATCCTCCAACGAGTCCTCCGACGAGCGTCGACTGGACAGGTACCTGGACGCCGTCGCCGGCCGTCGCACCAGAGGCTCACTGAGCATATCAAATTGCCTGTCGGCGTTTTCCTCCTGTTCTCGTTGCTGCCGTTCCAAATCCCGCATGCGGATCTCGCGCGCTTCCGCACGTGCAGCACGTCGTGCTAACAGTCGAGCCTCGGCCTACAAAAAACAATCAACAATTAGCAACTATCACCCAACCAGCAAAGAAGTCAAGCAGGGGACTACTTCATGTTTGTCGAGCTCGAGGTACTGCTCGACGAACGAGTCGTGGGCATCGCTTGCGGTCGAGCTTTCGTTATCACTGCGGTTATCGGCGCGCAACTCGTGGCTGGGCAGCGGCGCCGAAGACGTCGACTTATTCGCGGCGTCCGTGTCCGAAATAACGCCCGGCTGGCCGCCTGCCAACGCGCTTTCAGCTGGTTCCCCGTCGTCGTCGTCGTCGCCGTCGGCGGCGTCATCACTGCACGCTGCATTTACTTCAGCGAGTTTCGATTTCGTGTGACCCATTATTGCGCTGTCAGTGCAAGCTGTCGCAGCAACCCCGGTCGTACTCGAATCTGCGAGGCGTGTACACGAGCTCGTCGAAGTTTCCGGACCGATTATCGGCGTGGAATGCGTCTCGACTTCCGCCTCCATTGCCGATTTGCTACAATAACACACGTTTAGCTTTTTATGTACGCTGTTAAAATACGCAACAAAAGGCGTCGTTTTTTCGCCTAATCAGCAAACGCGCGATGAATGCAATTTGTCGAATTGCTCGCCGTGTTAAATGAAATCGATACAAATTGACAAACATTGATGAAGTTCTGATAAGAGACATGGCTGATAAGATTGCTTTCCGAATCATTACGACTTGGATGAGGTATATTTTTCCACTCAAAATACGGAGATTAGTTATTTATAACGATGACGTTAGGTGTCATTTGAAGCTCTCTCTCGTGATGATGACATCATTGTTGTAGCAAGACTTTTGAATTCGGTAAACTTACGCATTTCCTTTGATTGATGGCGCCAGTCGCCCGAACAAGAATTGAATTCGAGAACGAATTCGTACGTGGCAAGCAGTCGGCCAGCGAAGCGCACTGCATTCTTCTCGTTTGCAGTATCAGATCCCACTTGGGGTACGCACAGACTGATAAGCACGGCGCCGTTACCATCGCTAATAAGCACGCATAAAGCGTAGAGTGCTAATTGAAGTCTCGTGACGCCGGGGCCGCAAACACAACGCGCTTCGTGCAGGCTGTTTGTTGGAACGCGCTTCCAGACTGCTGGAGAAAACAAGACTGAAAGTGCATCCTCCTGGACCGCGTATAGGAAGTTCCGTCTGCGGTATTCATACTAATCGTATATAAATAGTATACGCATTCTGTTCAAAGTCTAGAAACCCCCTTTGAATGCGTGACGGCGCGTCGCGTCGCACCGAGTTCAATCGCCTAAAATACCGGAGGAAACTAGGGATTCTTCTAGTGCTCCTCGCATTTCCCCTTCAAGATTGATTGCTGAACCGATGAGGGGAAAGCCTTCTGCGTCATGAAACAATACGTCGCAGCGAAGGAAGCACCTAAAAGTTAGACAATTCGACAACGAAAATAAAAGTAGGCACTTCCTCTTATCACACATCTTCCTGCACCATGATTAGGCTCGCTCTCCGCGCATTTATTCCTGCCGATGGTCTCTTAAGCTTCCCCACCGCATCTGGCTATAAATATCCGACAACGGAAGTTCGAAATTGCTCACTGCCTTCGGGGGAGGATGTGCAGCACCGGCAGGTCCGGTCGGGCGCTTACCTCCTTTGCAATCAAGTCAAGAGCCTGATCCTCCGCGGATGACTTGGATGGTGCCCGTCGTCGTCCGCCACCGACATCCATGGCGACAATCACACGCAGGAAGCACGCAGAACGTTTGAGGGAGAGCACACCGCACCTGGACACAAAGTGGACAAGCACCAAAACGTTAACGAAGGTATCAAGCACAACGCAAAAGGGGCAGATCAAACGAACGATAAACGTGAAAGAGTTCCAATGCAATTGGAAGCGCGAACTGACCGGTGGTCATCTCTGCAATGAATAAAAATAGACTCATCTATCGCGTATCTATTTTCACATTACTCGAATAATGGGATTTTTTTTAGAATTTGTTGTTACTGCTAATGAGATGCCGGTCGATTCGCTTCGGCAGCATCTTCCAATTGCATTGCAGACTGAATCTACATTCAACATTTTACAAATGAACTTACGAAAGCAGGTGTTTGTGGGTGGGTTTTGATTCTTATATTATCCTCTTCCACTGCATTCGAGCTCGTAAACGTGAATGTACGTACACGGTTCGGCGAATGTAAGTGTTGATGTTGACCCGAAAGTCCCTCACCAACCATGATCTCATCTGCATGCAATTCTTGCTCCCTTACCTTTGCGACTTCTATTTCTCTATCCGATCTCGCCAACGACGATCGCCATGATTATCGTTCCAGGCTAGCAGATTGATGCGCTCGTCGGTCGGATGAATGCTTGTACAATTTGATTTTTTTTTCCGATTCTCTCCGCATGCACACGCACGGGCAAACAAACGCGACCTTCAGAGACGTTCGCGGGGAGATCGTTGTCACTCTCGCACACTTTACCTTTTAACCTCTTCTATCTGTATTTAGCCGTGCGGTAAATAGCTGCTATCACTGAGAACTCCTTCGGACGTGTCCCCCAAACACCTTCCATATGCCTGTTTGCTTATTAAATTCCCAGAATGTTTGTAATTCGCGAAAAATTACACATGTGTATTGTGTACTGACGACATATCTTTCAGTTCGCGAAATCGAAGTGCCATCTCACTCTTAGTTCCACAAAAATATCCCTAGAATTATTGCCAATTTTTCACTTTTAGTTCAAATTCTCACCACCAATGCGACAAAAGTGGCGCTGCAAGCGTCGAGGTAAATTGTAGTATGGAGGGCGCATTGCCTATCCTTGCAATGTAAAATTTTTGAATCCATCATGGCGTCGATTTGAAAGTTTTGTTTAACTTGGGCATGCGCAGTTGTAGAAAATGACAAAAGCAGTAGCTTTTCAAGAAAATATTGGTGAATTTTAGTTTGAAATATAATAATTCTTTATTAATTATACAAGTACTCTTCCAATGCAACTTTACTACATTAAAGAAAATGAAATTATACAAAGATTCTAAAATGTCAATTTGTTTTATTCATACCCATTCTAAATGTAGGTTATGTAGCTCCAGATATTACTCACACCACTCTAAAAATTCAAAATCAAGCGAAGTTGAAAAGTTTTATAACATTTAAACCGTTAGCAGTTGTAATCACGCAGCATTAAAAATATACAAATTGATGTTTAATAGTAAAGGTTTAAGAAACATTTCTCATTTTCAAACTCATTTTTATTTGTACCATACAAACGCAAAGGTCTTGTTATTATTCTTCAGATTTACAAATCCTGATTTTTAAGTCATTGCAACTTTCTTGTTGGGTATTTTTTAACTCCGATGTAACTTTTTCAACACATTCAGTTGATTTAGACAAATAGTCCTTTAAAGCATTTGTATAATCCAATAATGCTTTCGAATATTCGTCGCAAATATCTCCCTTGTCACTAGGAAAAATTATACAAGAACAACCATCAATAGTAAGGGAGAGATCGATGCGGGTACATATATCAAGACAAAATGATTGCAGGGCCATGACCGAAAGGGATAATCTTCGCATTTCAACCAGTACCTTCAGATTCATACAAGCACGGACATACATGTCGATTGCAGCCGTCATTTCCACAGTGGTACATGCTATAGAACTCTTTTGATACTTTTTAACTATTTCCTTCAAACGTGCTCGAAGTTCATCAAGTTGCTTTTTAGTTTCATCCGTTAGTGCGGTACATTTATCTACTTCCTGCTGCGCACACAACTCAATTGCAGCGATATATTCCTCATCAGTTGTTGATGAACAAGTTTTCGATATGGTTGTTGAAGCAGTTTTGTTAAATGATTTATATGCCTGCCCAAGATCTCCTAATGCACTTGAAATATGTTTCTTCACCAAATCGTCTGGATCAAGTAGTCCCTGAAGGCATTCGTTAAGAGCTTCATCCTTTGTTGTTGCCAGTAAATTGCCAACCACAACCTAATTTCGAAAAAGTTCAAATAAGTTATTCTTGACGATAAAATAAAACTTACCGCAACTGAACAGCCAAGGAAGAATATTGTTGTGGATAACATTGTGGACTTGTAAATGCAAATATGAGCAGTATATTTATATAAAATTATGAGCTGTATGAACAGGTTTAAGGAAAATTAATAGGTTCGTAAATTTGTGGAAACGTGAGGTATGACAAAAATTTGGGAGATTAAAATACAATGTATTAAAATTAAATCATGTAAAAAAGCAAACAAATGTGCAAAGAATATTTCAAGTAAATAGGAATTTATTTTTTTGATAATTTACAAATTATTTGTAGTCAAATGAACAATTAAAGCGATAAGTTTAAGAAATTCGTGACTTTTTTCAATTAATATGTTAGTTGGCTGAAAATACATTTGTAAAGAGAAATTAATATTAGTTACAATATTTGAATAGATCTAAGTACAAGTCATAATTTTTATGTTACAGGTACAGACAATGAGTGGGTTGGATTAAGTAGATTACGGAGCGTAGGTAATTGGGTCGATCACTCAATAGGTCGTCAATGGAAAGAAAAGTAACGAAGGGAATTTGAATGGTTAAGGTCAGGATGCTTGCCAAAGGTTAACAATGTTTCATGGAACAAGGAGCAACTGTTTTAGCAATAACATTATGTTGTATTAAGCTAAACTAATTAGTAAAATACAATACGTAATTTTGGAGCGTTTCTTCAGTTCGTTCGTTTCGTTCAACATCTTCTTGCCTATGAAACCTTGCTTGAAATTGGCGGTACTCTTCTGAACCTTCGCACCCGGGCTCTGTCTGGTTCGCAACGATTTTTGTGATTTGCTAGTGACTGATGCCGATGCGCTACTTGTGACTTGAAGAGTCTTGCATTTCGGTTTTCTTTGTGTGTGTGTCTTCTTCGGTTTTCACCAATGATTTGGCAATTCGAACACGCGCGGGATTTATTGTGATTTCTTGATCGACCGTGTGAGTGAGAAACTTCATACATTTTTCAGTATAATCTACTTCATCCAATACCTCGTTTTCTTAACCCTTTTCCAAAAACAAATGAAAAAACAAAAATCATTAGTGCCAAACGTTCATATTTATTCACATACCTTACCTAAACACAAGCAATTCACAACTAATCATGTTTATTCGTTTATTGTTAACATTCAATAATATTCAAAAGTTAATAGAGTATGCAATGCATCTATCAAGAGATGAAGAACTAGTTGTGAATATGACAATGTTAATTATAGTACAAATGGGGAAAATTCTCAAATGTGTGCAATAATTGCTCGAGAAAGTTTGGAAAACGCGGCAGAATCCATTTGAAAATTCGTATGGCTGTGTCAAATCAATGCAGCAGAATCAACGGAAATTGAACAAGGCAAAATCAAAACGTTGAAGTAATTTTCTTCCATTGAAACAAACGTTGAACTCACGACCCCAAATAACGTCGAAGGTTCAATGTGCGTCAAAGTTCTAATTAGGATGCGGCATGAATTCCGCTCGGGCCCAGATTGCACTTTAACGCATATTGACTACTCGCCAGAGGGGTCCGATTCACTCAAATTACAAGTATTTTTTTGTAGTTTTCAACGAAATACATATGTAAACGGGGATCCTCTACAATATGATACGTGTTACGTTACGAGAGAACGGATCACACGCCCCAGAAGCAGTCAATAATGACCTGTAGGATTAAGACAACACGTAAGTAAAATAAACCAAATCTTGCAACTGGCGAGCACTAAGTGTAAAGCCTTTTGCTCTCTTCGTCTTCTCACATTCATTTAAGGCATTGCGAGGCCGCGATCGAGATGGTAGTCGAATCGATAGAGAAAGTGAACAGTTACCGTTTAAGCGAGGAGATAAAACACCAAAATATATACATGGGCAAATTATCAAGAAAGGCAGTTAACACTTACGTGGTGAATAGGAGCGAGAACGGGAGCGCTCATAACGTCTGCTTCGACGGTGATGAGGCGATGGTGTCCGGCGATAGTTTTTACGGCTGCTACTATACTCACTGCAATAGAAGGAAATCCACAAACAGTCGCAATCTTATACTATTTGATGCTCATGTTAGTAAAATGTACACTCTATCGCACTTCCTTTCTATCCTATTTGATTTGTTTACAAATTACTTTATAAATTCATTCACAAGACTCATAAACCAATAGTGTTCAGAGATGCCTTTATTAGGATCCTTAACTTCAACGGATCCCAGTCTAATATCTCTAGATTTTTATCCCCTTGTAAACCAACCAAGATTGTTCATACAGTATTGAACAATCATGTTTGTAACAGGGTTGTTTAGATGAACCAACTTATTAGGTACTTACTAGGTTGGTTTTCCCATATAGATGCCTGGCGTTGGTGTATGAGCTCGTTCTGTTATAGAATAATCAACGCGTATATCCTTGCCATTGATTTTCATTCCAGAACATTGTTCTTTGGCGACTTTAGCGTCTTCAATATTTTCAAAATATACAAATGCAAATCCACGGGACTTACCAGTCTGCAATTATAATGTTAAATGACTATATGTTACCACAATGAATAGATACATCTGTTGACAACATTTACCTTAGCATCTATAACAACTTGTACTCGTTCAACAGGTCCATATTTTGAGAAAATATGATAAAGCTCCACCTCAGTAGTGTAGACACTTAAACCAAAAATACCTAAGCACAGAGACGGTTTGGGATTGTCTCTAGTACCAGTGTGTCTTCGTCTACTTGACATGGGGCTGTGTGAGGGAGATCTACGGCCTCCATATGAACGAGATCTGGAACGTGAATACCTGGACATCTTATAATGTCTGTCTGAACGTGAACGGCTTCTGGATCTGAAATTACAGATGTGGTTAGATTCAGTCGGTCTTTTAATAGCCACTATACCTTCTCCTGTAATCCCTATATCTGTCTCGATCATCACGACGACGATCTCGGTCACGATCATCTCTGTAGGACATTTTGCTAGAGCGACTAGGACTGCGTTCACGTTTCAATTTATGACTACGAGGAGAATCGTCACGTCTATCATGCGGTGATCTATCTGAATCGTTCATTTGGTTTTTAATTGCGTATGCGTCTGTAAGAAAATTCGCAAAATGTGAGTGAAGGAGGAGACAATCAAACAATTGAAGAATATGACACTAGAAATTAAAACATGCCAAGTAGGCTGCTTGTGGATGCTAAAATTAGGACGACGTTTATCATGTCTTCGTTTTTTTTCCAAATGCAAATTTCTGTGCAATAATTTTACGTGCATACACGAACAAAACCCAATGAGATATTGCAAGTTATCTTTATAAACAGAAGACCCAAAAATATTTGTAAGCAAATGAATTTATCATTCTTACCTTCACCGCAGATTTAAATTGAATGAAGAAATATTACTAGACGACACCTATCCGCGTTAACAATCCACTAAATTGGACTAACTACAATAATTAATTAATGTTTTGTTATTGCACTCCACAAAATCCCGAATGTTTGGTATACAAGGAAAATGAAAATGGCCGACTGGCAGCTAGCGCGAATTAACGGCTAAAAGCAAAAGCCAATATTGCAACGTTGCCTATTGATACTTTATTATATTAATTAAAACATAGAAAATTCGCACTAATAAAATTTTCTCATTAAATTAATATTTAGGTAGCAACAAATTTGGAAAATCATGAAAATTTTCCTTTATTTCTAGTAAAGCGCCACCATTTAATTTTGACAATATCAATTGCGATAAATCAATTTCACAGCGCCACCATTGATTAGTGATACTAAGTATTTCTATTTTCTTTTATCACATGCATTATAATGAGTTCGTGAAAGCATGGTTACCTTCTAGAACGATTCATTTTTAACAAATCTAGTCAGCTCATTTCCTTACCTCTAGTTGTCTATGGACATGCCATGACACAGCTTTTATTTTGCCAGTAGTTATCAAACATGGCGGGTGCAATGTTATTCGAACGTTCCCAATCCGTTTCTGACGAAAAACGTGAGAAATATTTGGAACTCTTGAAGAAAATAAAGCTGGGAGAAGACATCGAAGATAATGAAGAAGATATTAAAACCAAGGAGCAGGATATCCTCAATTTGGGTGAGCAGTATAAGAAGGAAGGGAAAGCGCAAGAACTTGCCGATCTCATCAAAGCAACCAGACCGTTTCTTTCCTTGATTAGTAAGGCAAAGGCTGCAAAATTGGTGCGTTCTTTGGTGGATTTCTTCCTGGATTTGGAGGCCGGAATTGGCATTGAGGTGCAGCTATGTAAGGAATGCATTGAATGGGCTAAAGAGGAGCGCCGAACTTTCCTCAGACAATCGTTGGAAGCCCGACTTATTGCGTTGTATTTTGATACCGGCATGTTCTCCGATGCGTTGAATTTAGGCTCAATCCTGCTGAAGGAATTGAAAAAGTTGGATGATAAGAACCTTCTTGTGGAAGTCCAACTCTTGGAGAGCAAAACATACCATGCTCTCAGTAATTTGCCAAAGGCAAGAGCCGCGCTCACTTCGGCACGTACGACCGCAAATGCAATATACTGCCCGCCCAAGATGCAAGCGTCTTTAGATCTCCAGTCGGGAATTTTGCATGCAGCTGATGAGAAGGACTTTAAGACTGCATACTCATATTTCTATGAGGCATTTGAAGGTTTCGACAGTGTTGAGTCAACCAAGGCTCTTACTGCACTCAAGTACATGTTGCTCTCGAAGATCATGCTGAATACTCCTGAAGATGTGCAGCAAATTATCAGTGGCAAGTTGGCAATTAAGTATGCTGGCAAAGATATTGATGCAATGAGGAGTGTTGCTCAAGCATCTCACAAACGTTCGTTGGCCGACTTCCAAAACGCTGTCAAGCAATTCAAACATGAACTGGAGGATGATGTTATTGTAAGAGCACATCTTGGCACTTTATATGACAATATGTTGGAACAGAATTTATGCCGCATCATTGAGCCATACAGCCGCGTCCAGGTTGATTACATTGCAAAAACGATTAAATTACCTATGCCCCAAGTTGAAAAGAAACTCTCCCAGATGATTCTAGACGCGAAATTCCATGGCATTTTGGATCAGGGAGAAGGTATGCTCATAATTTTAATATAATTTGAATGCTTATAGTAATTATTACTACTGTTTCAGGAGTGCTCATTGTATTTGAAGAAACACCAGTAGATAAGACATACGAAATGGCTTTAGAAACAATACAAAGTATGAGCAAAGTTGTTGACACCTTATATCAAAAGGCCAAGAAATTATCATAGGTGTTAGTAATAAATTAATGCACTATTATTCTTAATATTGCAGAAATGAGAATTGAACTTACTATCTCTTACTAAAAATACTAATAATTATTTACTGCAGACTGTACTACATATTATTTCCTGTTTGGTCTCTAACAATATTTTGTAACTGTAATTCTGTAAATATTCAAGCAATGTGTGTTTTTTTGGGAAATTGAATATTTGAATACATACATCAAATTTACATTTAACTTATTTCGTCAATCCTTTTGATGATGCTCCTAATAAAGACCAAATTCCTTATAAGTTCAAAAGCATTGAAACAAGTAATTAACGATAGGCACAGACTCTCTCTGCAATGGTACTTCAGGCCGTTGAGGGAATAAAGTAACCTTACTCCCTCCGCGTTCAAGAGTTTTTGACCGCATCAGAATTTTAAGGTTATGTACACTCCAGATATTTATACCTCTACGATTCGGGTAACTTCGGCTCCTTAAACTGTAGCTTCTCGCAAGAACCGGAAATACCCGACAGGACATCTATGACATCATTCCATGACATCTCAGCCCCAAATTGTTAATTGAATCTGTGAAAATCCGGAACCGCTATCCAGGAATAATAATATTAAGAAGGATAAACAAGTAGCACAATGGCAGATCCGAAATACGAAGGATTAGAAGGAATTGTAAGAAACTGTCTACATCCATTCCACCTTTAATTATTTTGTTTACAGGCATATGATGAACCCGATGTATATGAGACAGCTGATCTACCAGAATCTGAACAAACTCATGACTTTTTTGAGGAATCTAATGATGCTGTTGAACGTATCTCAATTTCGGCCAATGATGCACTTAGCAAATTCCAAGGCAAGGCAATTGATGGCAGTCAGGTGGATTTTTCAGACCGCATTAGCCGCACGTTGCGACCCGGTTATGAAATCAATTGGGAGCTAATGGGACAAGGAAAAGAGGAAACTCTGATTCAGAAGAGCCAACGTCTGCAGTGTGAACTGACTGAGTTATCTGAAGAGCTGAAAACACAGAAATCTAAGGGGAATGAAAGTGCTGACCTACTAGTATTTGGCGAACAAATTGAGTCTGCATTGAAAAGACTTGCTGATCTGAAGTTAGAGGAGACCCTTGGAAAGGATTTAATTACCAGTATTGTAGATCCTCAAGGAGCACAAATCAAGTGAGTTTCTCTAATTGTTGATCTATGAGACCAAATAGTAATACATTAATTTGTAGGAATCTTTTAGCACAGTTGGATGACTTCAAATCAGCTAGTGATGGGCCAGAGAGTGAGCAGTCTGCAGACGGCGTTACCTTTCAGTTGAATTATCGACCAGAACAGATAAAACTTCAGCAAACGGCACGTGTAGCTGACCTTGAGAAACGCCTTCATCGACTTGAAAACGTCCTGGGAACGAAGACCGACAAATTAGAGCGTTTGGCAACTGCTACTGGGAAATGTAACATATGCGATGACGTGTTATTCGAATCATGTACATTATTAATGATTTTAGATAGTTTATTAGAAGCTGCACAGTATCTAGCTGCAACAGCCAGCATGTTGGATTCAGCACAGCTAGATCATATTGAGGGTCGCCTCACGGCCTTAGGCCAAAAGATGGACGCAATTGCAAAAAAGAAAGAAGAATTGGCCAAAGATGCAGATAAAGATAAGATGGTAAGTGACAAATATTATTGCATTTATTAGAAATGATTTTGTTTTTTATCTTTAGATTTTGGAGCTTTATGATTTGGTCAAAAACAGCGAAAATCATTCCAAGGTATTGCCAGGCACCATTGATCGCTTACAAGCATTGGAAGAGCTGCACAAGAAAAGTAAGAATGTACATTTTCTAATTGGAATAGAATTTTACTTGTAATTTTGGTTTCAGGTGCTGACTTTGCTGGTTCACTTACTCAAATGGAAGCACTTCAGGCTGAAATTCAAGGAAACGTCAATAACAATAAAGCTTTGCTAAAAGGAGTTCAGGAGAGTTTCGCAGCCAACCTTAACGAAATTAACAAGACCGTTGTTGGTTTGGATGCTAGACTCAAAGCGTTCAAGAAGAAATAGATCGCTTATCTACTTACAACTAAATTAACCGTTTACATCGTTTTCTACACAATTATTTAATTACTTATTGCTTTATTTTTTAATTGGAATATTTTACCAAAATTGAATATGTGTCAGTTACATTGCGCCTACAGCCGATTGAAACGTCGCTGAATTGGTAGCACAACCTGGACATGTATGCAACGTCTCATGGACGAAAATATCACAATCAATGCAAAAAAAATTCGTGCATTTCTGGCACTGGTACACCTGTAACAATAAACATATTGTAACTGCAAAATATATGCTTTATTAACGAATTACTTGTTTATCTGTTGCCCTGAATAACTTTTGGCAGGCAAAACAATTCGTTGTTGGTGGTTCTAAGGGCATTTCCTTGTAGTTTTCAGCGGGGAATAAATGATGATAACTGCGTGCCAAATGAGGTGCGGATACTAAAGTGAGTCCACAAGCACGACATTCTACTGGTAATTCGCAATATTTACTGTAGCACTGCGGACAACAGTAACCACCCGTTGTTAATTTGCTGCTATCGTCGTTACTATCAATGTGGCACATGCACATTGTTAAGGGCTCCTCTGCAGTTGCACTCTCTGATGCTGAGCTCATCTGGTGTGGGAAACCCATTTTTATTAGAGAAGACTCTAGGCATTTTGCAGCTGGAGGTGGATCAATGTTTTGTAGCAAGAGATCTTTGAAGTGTGCATCATCCAAAATAACATTGTATGTGCCTCCTGTTGAATTGGCCAAATGTCTGCAAACATGCACCTCAGCAGCTAAACCCAATACTGAACATCTAATTCCTTCACTCTTGAGAGTTGCTACAGTGTTATTAATATCACTGGGATCACATGTTGTGAGGCTACCCATAATCACTAAAATTTCCCGACTTGCATGAGTTGGTAGGAGTTTCAGTGATTTTATTGCTAATTCTAAGCCATTTTGTAGGGAGGGTTCTCCAATGAGTGATGTCCTATTTAAGGCTTGGACTGCCTTGATATGCTTCTTTGGATTACCAGTTAATTCAGTAATTTTTTCTGCACGTTTATTGTGCATTATGATAACACCCAATTGACTGATAGGATTTTGATCAAAATATTCATCAATAAATATTTCCAATAACTAAAATAGCACACCTTTTAATTTATGGATATTTCATAAATATTGGCCTTGTACCTTAATGGTGCAAAGAAGGCGAGTTGGCTTCAGATCCTGGCATGACATTGAATCTGAACAATCAATGATTACATACATAT
The DNA here is from genome assembly GCA_030264555.1 of Aleochara sp. GC000083. Lineage (NCBI taxonomy): Eukaryota > Metazoa > Arthropoda > Insecta > Coleoptera > Staphylinidae > Aleochara > Aleochara sp. GC000083. The sequence continues at coordinate 16,525 of JARJDZ010007620.1, forward strand.
GCCTCATCATACCAAGTTTGGTTTGGCCTTGTTTGAGGACTTGGCGTTTACGTTTCGCTCGTTGTATAATATCAGCCACAGAAGCTTCAAGGAATCCATCATCATCTTCTTTTAAAGCTTCCCTAAATCATTTGTTATTGTTGTGCATTAGCATCGAAATTAATACAGATTTAACTGACTTACCAAGTTTTCTCATAGCCAGTCTCCCAGCGGTATTCTTTAGGATCGTCTTCATCCATTATCTGTTTTATTATTTTTCCTTACAAATTCACAACACAGTTTACAAGTAATCATAAACGAGCAACGAAGAACGTAAACATGTTTGGCATGCTTCTACAGAAACACAGGTTGGGAATCTTTAAGCCGAGAATATGCATCTATATTGAAAGGATCAGAAGATTCTGATAGAAATAAATAATAAATTTGTTAATTATAATACGAAGATTATATTATATAGTAAAAAATTAAATTCCAAAAAAGTGAATTTTGATAACTTTAATATAGACAACCAGTTAAACAATCTGGTTATTGATGTGAAGTAGGTTGCCTAGATTACTCACTTTTAAAAGAATTTGAAATCGAAATTACCATTACCATAATGGCCTCGACTTTACTAGCTCATTTACCTACCATATAAATAATTATGCGCGGAACGTGAAGAAATAGATAACGCAAATTTCATTTCAAAGCGCAGTATAAAGGCGTCACATTGTGATGTCCACTAGTTAGTCGCCCGGTTTCTTCCGGGTGTTCTGTACCATTTTTTAAACCATCTTTTAATAAAAGAACGCAAAAGCATAATTTATTGCTCTCGGTTTCGTTTTGTGTAAATAACTAGTGTTAATTGTTAGCTTTATTACTTTGTTAAAGCAAGGGTAAGTGATCATATTTTGACTATAATTTCTAATTGGTTAAAATGGTTTTGAACAGAAAATAAAAGCATTTTAGGAGAAGCAGATTTAACAATTGAATAGTAAATATAGTTTTAGCTCATTTTAATGCAAAATTAGTTAGTTATGATCACGTTTTAAAATTGTTAAATAGCAACAAATTCATGGTGAAGTGATAGTAATAATGTAATTCCAACGGAAATAATATGGATTAGATTTTGTCCAAATGTTGAAGTTGTTTATTTATTTTCGTTTGGTGTAGGTGCAAATAGCATTATTATGTAACTCATGTAACTAATTTGTGTTATTTTGCATATTTAACACGTTGTTGCTTCTAGTTCTATTGTTGGAAAATAACACCTGGTAAATTTTATTTTTAATTTGAATTGGTTCAAACTATACAAGAAAATGTACCAAATATCTGGAATGAAGAATCATTACAAAATACCAAAAAGGACTGTTGTTTTAAAAGTTTCATCGTTGATTTAAATAATAGAATTTTTTTATTTAAAGTTTTCAAAAAAACAGGTTCATTGAAAATTCCTACCAGACAACGTCTGTGTCTAACAACTCATCTCCAAATTGTAATTCATATTTGTGGATCATCTCTACTTTGTATCTATTTGCATTACCATCATAATTACAATTATGATATTTACATTACCATTAAATTTTACAAGCTGTGTCTGGCTGTTGTCACTCGGGAAAGCATATTTGCAAAAATTTATAAAATTTATTGTTTTATTCAAGGTGCTTGTACGAAATGTACACAAAAACAGAGAAGTGCGAGACGGGGAACGCAAAATTTTTGATTAACATTCAAATGAGTTCATCGACTACCTCAGAGTCAATTGGAATGTGGAAGTCAAATGAAATGTCCAATGAATGGAGAATATTATAAAATATGCCAACTAGTCGATAATTTACTATTTAATTTATAGTCATTTATATCAATTTTTTTCTTGGACATGTATTCAATTATAATTTAAAATTATTTCAAGCAGTGATTTTGAAGGTATTTTATTCAAATTTGGAAACGCTCATTTTATGCAATGTATACAATAAACATTTGGTACAACATAATTAAATATGTATAATTCACGTGTAGAGATGATGTGATGAGTGTAAGGTAATCCAAATGCGATAGATTTGATGTGTTTCACATGCGAATTAATTCTCATGGAATCATTTCCATGAACCAGTCAGCCTTCACCCAAAATCAGCGATTCGTGACACTTTGCTCTACTCTAATGTTTGAGTAGATATAACGTGTATTTATTAGCTAATCATAAACAGGGCGTTTGAATAGTAGTTAGTTGCTGATATTTAAAAGGTCGATGTAATTTAATTGCTATCTTTTAATTTTTTTGGTGGGCAAAGATAAAATTAAAATTGCAATACTTTACTCTAAGATTTTTGAGGATTCTGTTGCAACATAATTTTGAATCTCCTCAAATTGTAGGATTGCAAAACTTTTAAGTTCAATTAAGTCAGATCTGTCCAAAAACCATTCTCAGAAACAAATGAAACAAATCTTAAACAAATTTTATGCATTTCTACTCTACATCTACTCTAAATTGAGATTTTTTTGTTCTTATCAAGGATTAAGACTTAACATTTCATTAAATTGTAAATTTTAATTTCTATTCCAGATGACGAGTAATTTCTGTGCGGCTCTTGGCCGAAAAAAGCCCCTCTTGGACGAAGAAAGCAAATTAGCACGAGTTCTGAACTTGGTGGACTTGACAGCACTTGGGGTTGGTTCCACCCTTGGGGTAGGTGTCTACGTCCTTGCAGGAGCTGTAGCTCGTAATGAAGCAGGTCCTGCAGCTTGTTTATCCTTCCTGGTAGCAGCTATCGCTTCTGCAGTTGCTGGTAAGTCATGCAATTACAACGACAATTACTTGCGAATGTCGCAATCCTAATGATTCGCGATAGCAATAAAGAAACTTGTTATAAAACATCGAGACAAATAACACCGAGAAATATCTACCAATCTTGGATCTCAAGGTTCAGCATCAGGAAGACTGTATGGAAATTCCAGAAAACAAGTTATATCAAGACAGCATTCAGTTTACAAGATATATGTTGCAAAATTGGTATTTATTATAGTTGAATGTTGTATAAGATGAAGCAATAATGTTTTTATTGCTAGAATTCCTTATATGGGAAAATTTTCTTCAGGACTATTTTTATGATCAGTCGAATTCAATTAATTTAAGTACAGAATTAATTTGGACGCAATTTGTTTTTACAATTTGATATCTGCTGGATCATTCTGTTTAAATATTCTCAACATCAGTTTCCGGTTTGCAATCAATCAATCATTTTCTCAATCAGCATTACTGCGAGAAACTGTAATCTGTATACAATAATAAAAATACAAGTAAGTTTAGAAAAACAAGTTTTTTTGGGACGAAATTGTTTTGTTGTGTTTTATTACGTTATAAGTGCGTTCTCATTGAATTAATTCACACATTGAATCTAAACCATCATCATTAGTTGTCTAATTTATAGTTGATTAGTCACATAATTGGAATTAATTAATTTTGATAGATTATCCATCTTTTTTCAACCCGTTTATATTACGCCCAATTATTTTGGAATTTCCTACAAATTCAAGAAATAGTTTACTTCAATTACTGAATGTTAGGCAGGAAGTATAGAATATTTTCGCAAATATTCAGGAAGGTTTATACCTGCGACATGCAACAAAAGCTTTCTTATCAATTGAAATAATGAAATTATCAGTGAATAGTGATATACGTATCAATAATGTGTAATTTCGTTGTTATTTCGACAGGTATTTGCTATGCGGAATTTGCATCACGCGTTCCAAAAGCCGGTAGTGCTTACGTTTATTGCTATGTGACTGTTGGCGAATTTTCGGCGTTCATCATCGGATGGAATCTCATTCTCGAATATGTAATCGGTAAGATCACTTATCATTTTTTTTTTCAATATGCACTCACACATCTAAATGAAATGTGTTATAATTTTTTGCATATTTTGTTGTTGTAAAAATTCGAAGTGTTTGGTTGGCAAATTTACCAAAGTTGCGAAACAAGTCGTGTTAGAATTATCGGAATTGATTATTCAAACATTTATCTTATCAAGTTTTTCCTTTTACATAGAAAATTATTTTCATTCACAAATGCTAAAATAATTCCAAAAAGTCTATGACTTTTGTGTTAACATTAAAAAAGAGCATTCTTATTAGAAATTATCTTAAATTCTGTTGTTTCCACATTTTTATAACAAAAGACATTTGGACCTGCAATTGGCAATTGCATTTTGGAAAATTTTAAAATTTAGCCATAAACTATGGGAAAATATCAAGAATTATTTCAAGAGATGATATCATAAATAATTTTTGTTTTTCTAAATTTAGGTACAGCAAGTGTAGCTCGAGCATTATCAAACTACATCGATTCCCTCGTTGGAAATGTCATGCAAGAAAAGCTAACAGCAATAATGCCCATAAACATTGACTTCATGTCTCCCTATCCTGACTTTTTGTCCTTCGCCTTCGTAATGGTCCTTACATTATTGCTTGTAATGGGAGTCAAAGAATCAACTTTTCTCAACAACATCTTCACAGCTTTGAATTTATGCACTGTAGCAACAGTAATTGTTGTTGGAATCATGAATGGTAAGAATCCTTTTCAACAATTTTGCCTTCCATTTACCATCCAATTTGGACCTTCTTGCATTCTTAAAGATAAAACTTTTAAATTTCAAATTCCTTTTTAGTGAATATAGACAATTGGAAGATCCCAAAAGAATCAATCCCCCCAGAATACCCAAACGTGGGTGAAGGTGGTTTCTTACCATTTGGAGTTGCTGGTGTGATGGCTGGAGCTGCAAAATGCTTCTATGGATACGTTGGTTTCGATTGTGTAGCAACAACCAGCGAAGAAGCCAAAAACCCAAAAAAGAACATCCCCATTGCAATTGTCCTATCCCTCCTGGTTATTTTCAGCAGTTATTTTGGAATGTCCATGGTCCTCACCCTCATGTGGCCCTACTACGACCAAGACCCAAAAGCCCCTTTTCCATACGTCTTGGAACAATTGCACTATCCAACAATCAAAATCATCGTAACCGTTGGAGCAATTTTCGCCCTTTGTACCAGCATGTTGGGCGCCATGTTTCCTTTACCAAGAGTGATCTATGCAATGGCCCAAGATGGACTTTTGTTCCAAGTCTTCTCCAAGGTCCATCCAAAAACGCATACACCAGCAAAAGCTACAATTTTGGCTGGAATACTTTCAGGTAAGATACGAACGTTTTGAGATTACATTCAATTTCAACTCTGACTCATATACAACGACATTTGTGGAGCTAACAACTTCTCGCCTTGATAATGAAATGATCTAGATAAGGATTTATTGACTCCAATTTTTAATAATTGTAGGCATTATGGCGGCACTTTTCGATTTGGATCAGCTGATAAACATGATGTCGATTGGGACCCTCCTTGCTTACACGATTGTAGCCATCTGTGTCCTCATCCTGAGATATGTGGGTCCCGAAGAGGACCAATATCTGGAAGTCGAGGATTCCTTGAGTTTGAAGCAACTTGGCCGATACTTGTTCAATTTGAACAATGTCAAAGAACCGAATAGTCATACGTCAGCAATTACGAATGTTGTCCTGCTGGTTTACTGTTTGCTTTCTTCGTTTTTCTGTGCTGTACTCATCTATTACCTTGACTTTGCGAATGATTCGTCGTCAGCAGCGTTTGGAACTTTGTTGATTGGTATGATTGCATCTGCAATTATCATATACAGGCAGCCCAGGTCAGATACACGGGAACTTAATTTCAAGGTGAGTCTCAAATGGGTTTTTAATTACTTACTGGGAGTTTCAGAAGTAGTTATAGACAATAACATTAATACATTGATAATTACTTGATAGTTGATATTTCAGAAACTTAGAAATGTTACTCGTTTTTAGTTGTTTTATCAATATTGTTCAACATTGTCTTCTGCATAATGGTTAATTCAAAAATTGGTCCAAAATTTTCTTAAGATTTCCCTAAATGGCAGTTTTTTCTCAATAGAAAGTGTAAATTTAGGAGATTTTTTAAACACATCAAGCTTATACAGTTTCTATTAGTCCAAAATTTTCTTAAGATTTTTCGAAGAGGTAGTTTTTTCTCTATAGAAAGAGTAATTTATTTTTTCCAATCATAAACAGTAACATAAATATATTGATAATTATTTGATAGTTGATAGTTGAGAGACATAGAAATGTTGCTCATTGTCAGTTGTTTTATCAGTATTGCACAAAATTGTTTTCTGTATAATGGATATAATTTGAAAAATATTTCAAAAATTTGTTAAGATTTTCCTAAATCGTAGTTCCTTCTCATTTGAATGTGTAAATTTTGGAGATTTTTTAAAAACATCAAGCTTTTACAGTTCCTGTTAGTTCAAAATTTTCTTAAGATTTTCCGAAGTAGTAATTCATTCTCTATAAAAGTGTAAATTTAATTTCTTGCAATCATAAACAGTAACATTAATATAATGATAATTACTTGATAGTTGATAGTTGAGAAACATAGAAATGTTACTCATTTTTAGTTGTTTTTTTTCAGTATTTACAACATAGTTTTCTGTAGAATAGTTAATTTGAAAATTAGTCCAAAATTTTCTTAAGATTTTCTTAATTGGTGGTTCTTTCTTAATAGAAAGTTTAAATTTAGGAGATTTTTTGAACACACCAAGCTTATACAGTTTCTGTTAGTTCAAAATTTTCTTACCACCTTCCGAAGTGGTAATTCTTTTTCTATAAAAATGTAAATTTATTTTTCGGAATCATAAACAGTAACATGAATATATTGATAATTACTTGATAGTTGAGAAACATAGAAATGTTACTTGTTGTTTTATAACTACAACATTTAATTCGAAAATTGGTCAAAATTTTCTTAAGATTTTTTTATGTTGTAGTTTTTTCTCAATTGAAAGTTTAAATTTAGGAGTTTTTTGCATGCATTAAGCTTATACAGTTTCTGTTAGTCCAAAATTTTCTTAAGATTTTCCGAAGGGATAGTTTTTTCTCTATAAAAGTGTAAATTTATTTTTTGCAATCTTAAAGAGTATCCGTAATTTATTGATAATTTCTTGATAGTTGATTGTTGAAAAACATAGAAATGTTATTCATTATCAGTTCTTTTCAGTAGTTTTTCTTAAGATTCTCCTAAATGGAACTTTAAGAGATTTTTTAAACACATCAAGCTTATACAGTTTCTGTTAGTCCAACATTTTCTTAAGATCTTCCGGTAGTCCTGAATCTATAGAAAATAGTGTAAATTTTTTTGCAAATTTAGACAGTAACATTAATATATTGATAATTACTTGATAGTTGATAGTTGAGAGACAATATTTCACATTGTCAATTTAATCAGTATTGTACATTATTGTTTTCAGTATAATGCTTACTTCGAAAATTAGTTCAAACTTTTCTTAAGATTTTCCCAAGTGGTAGTTCTTTCTCTATAAAAAGTGTAAATTTATTTTTGCAATCATAAACAGTAACATTAAAATATATCCTTGATAAACGTAGAAATGTTACTCATTGTCAGTTGATTTATCAGTATTGCACAACATTATTTTCTGCATAATGATTAATTTGAAAATTAGTTCAAAATTTTCTTAAAAGTTTCTCAAGTAGAAAGTAAAAGTAAAATATATGTAGAAACTAAAAATTTGGGTTTTAAATACATCAAGTTCATATTGTTTCTGTTATCACATTCCATGGAAAGTTAGCTTCAATCATTGACGTGCGAGACATTGTTGTTTTAGATTATGCAGTAAATTAAAATTTCCAAAAGTTTCAAGGTCATTGCATTGATACAATTATTCGGTAGGATATTTCGTACTCAATTCAAAACGTCATCATCAAAACGTTTCCAATCACAGCTTGGAAACTCCACAATAATTACTGTAATTACGGTGTTATCACTTTTCAGGTCCCACTTGTTCCACTAATACCATTACTGAGTATTCTCTTCAATATTTATTTGATGCTGGAGCTAGACCTTCAAACCTGGATCCGTTTCATAGTCTGGCTGATTATCGGTACGTAAACAACCAGAAATCTTCCTCAGACATTGTTTTCGCAACGAAAACGTCCAATATTTCAATATTTTTTTTGCAATCCATTCCACAGGTTTTGCCATCTACTTTGGCTATGGGATACGAAATAGTAAGGTGCCCAGTCAGATCCCTTGTTCGAGCAGCCATCAAAAGAACAATGCATCATTGTCGGCCAGCAATGCGACAATCATGACGACCGATTCGCAGGACTTGCACTCGTCCGACAGGTCCATAACGAAATTCTAATCGTCTCAACGAAGATAAACACATAATGGCTATGACCTACCGTCCCAATGGGCATTATGCAATCGCGGACGGATCACGCTCGCATTACATTATCGCCGATGACGATCGGCCCATAAGTGGCAACAACAAACCTAATCGTCTCCGCGTTATCACTCAGTATTAGTACGAACAATGTATGATTATCGGGCTTCTCGTCTTCGCCCCGGTGCCTGCTACGGATTCAATTATCAATTCAATGTTTAATTATCCACTTTGGGGGCGATCAAGTGATAAGATCGCTCGATAAGGCCTCTAGTGTGGCTTAAAAGTAAATGAGTTAAGCGCTGCCAATTAATACGCGTGCGAAAAACAAACGAGTAATTGAACGTGTCGTTCGTGTCGCTGAGAGAAATCACGAAATTGTTGTGCCCTAGTTTAAGAACACATTGTGATATATCGTTGCGTTTACGTTCGTTGAACGGGACGTAATTTGTCGTCGTTTCTATTGTATTTATTTCAATTACCAACACGTAAGTTGAATCTATGGAATGATTTGTGTTAAGTGTCCACTTGATTTCACAAGCAGATGAGACTTTTACCTTTGAAACATATTCAACTAATAGATTTCATATTCAAATACATTTACTAGTTTTGAGTAAATAAAGTAAAGTTACTTTAATTTCCTTCTCTTTAATTCGTTTACAATTGTACTTTAAATTGCATTTTACATGTGATATGAGAGACCTAACAAATTATAAGTAATTGTGGCGGTTGTTGAACTACTTGTTCAGTAAAAATGATAAATGAATTTCAAAAACGAAAAAAATGTACTGGTTGATACAATTTTGCAAAGCTCATGCGTCGTTGTAAAATACTCATAGCAATCAATTGATCAATCACGTATACCACTTATTAAAATCAATTTTACCAATCTGTCGGATCGATCTGAAGTTATTAGTAAAGAGTCTGCCAACGAATACAGTTCTCGCATCAAAATGTTTGCTGAAATATTTGAAGGTAATTCAAATCAAAATTTCATAATTTCTTATTTATCATTATNATCAATTTTACCAATCTGTCGCATCGATCTGAAGTTATTAGTAAAGAGTCTGCCAACGAATACAGTTCTCGCATCAAAATGTTTGCTGAAATATTTGAAGGTAATTCAAATCAAAATTTTATAATTTCTTATTTATCATTATAGTATATAGTGATATGAATGTCAGGGACATTTAATTCTTATCTCATAGTTATATTCACTGGTTGCAGTTGAATAAACCCATTAATACTTAAAAAAATAAATATAAAAAAGTTGATCAATCCAATGAGTATTTAAAAGTAATGATATTATTTAATTCTTATAATTTCTCGAATCAATATGATTTATGGTATTATTATTATTAAAGAATATTATTAAAGAAAATGAGTAAATATTTTAAATATTTATGCATTGTGTTTACATTGTAATAGCTTTAATGAGTAATTAGTAAAAACGTACTAAACGAGAAAAAAACAACAAAACTAAAGTGTGCACGTGAGTACCAAAATTGTTATTCAAACAAATGATGATATTTGCTGTATGTGAAGGATTAGAGTCTATCTAAGGTATTTGTATTATCATTTCATGATAAATAGCAAGGTAAAATATATAAGCACCCGAGGTTAATGCTTGCAATTATTGTTTATTTGTCAATTATTCTTGGTGATGGTTTCGCTCATAATTCATTGCACTGAACGCGAGATAAGTCGTTCAAGTAAAATCCCATCTCGCAATATTCATCTCGTAATATTCCATGTTTACAAGAAACAGACGACTATAATACTCATCACAATCTGATTGAGTAACTCATTAGTACTTAATTTGCTGAAGCTGTACGAACGTTTTGGTCAAGTAAAGTTTTGTTTCAGTTATTTGGGAGGTGCTGTTCTCTGGAACGAAAATGTACTTCCGGCCGTTATCCTGGCGAGAATTCTTGTTTTCGTTGAAGCGAAAAAAAGTGGTGGTAACCGAGGAGAATTCAAAATTAGCCAAAGTTTTGACCACGTTGGATCTGACCGCTCTGGGAATTGGATCCACTTTGGGTGTAGGCGTTTATGTCCTCGCTGGTGAAGTGTCCAAAACTGTGGCAGGACCTGCCGTAACGATATCCTTCCTGATTGCTGCGATTGCGTCGGTATTCGCTGGATTATGTTATGCGGAATTTGGAGCGAGGGTTCCCAAAGCTGGAAGTGCTTACGTTTATAGCTATGTTAGTGTTGGAGAATTTGTGGCGTTTCTTATTGGATGGAATTTGATTCTGGAATATGTCATAGGTTTGACCAAGATACTTGAAAAATTTTTTGGATACTAAAGTTGATTCTTTCAGGTTCTGCCAGTGTAGTGAAAGGATTATTTACATATCTGGACTCTTTAGTTGACAACTCAATGAGTAACTTTTTCCTGGATACCATGCCCATGGATGTTCCCAATATTGCAAGCTATCCTGACTTTTTCTCATTGGGCGTCACAATTCTCTTTGCAATTGCTCTAGCATTTGGTGCCAAAGAGTCTTCACTAGTCAACAATGTCTTCACTGTTGTCAACTTGGCTGTAGTCTTGTTTGTCATCATTACTGGTCTGTGGCATGGTAAGTGACATCAAATATACCAGAAAGGGTGAGAAATTAAGGTTTCAATTTGCAGTCGATGCCAAAAATTGGTCGATTCCTAAAGATGAGGTTCCTGAAGATGGAGGTGAAGGAGGATTCGCCCCATTTGGAATTACAGGAATCATTAAAGGTGCAGCTACTTGCTTCTATGGTTTCATCGGGTTTGATTGCATTGCAACCGCTGGTGAAGAAGCAAAAACCCCACAAAGATCCATTCCAATCGCAATTGTAGTCTCGCTACTGATTATTTTCTTGGCGTATTTTGGAATTTCAACGGTCCTCACCATGATTCTACCCTACTACGCCCAAAATGCATCAGCCCCTTTGCCCGAAATGTACAAATATGTTGATTGGAACTGGGCCAAATACATAGTCTCAGTGGGAGCACTCTGTGGACTCTTTTCCAGCCTTCTTGGAGCGATGTTCCCCTTACCCAGAGTCATCTACGCGATGTCATCCGATGGTCTCGTCTTTGAATTCATGGGTCGAATTCACCCCAAATTCCAAACACCTTTCATGGGAACATTACTAGCCGGACTCTTCACCGGAGTCCTAGCTTGTATTTTCGAACTGAAACAGCTCTTCAAGATGATGTCAATTGGTACCTTGCTGGCTTACTCCATGGTAGCTGCCTGTGTTCTTATCCTGCGTTTCGACGACAATGAAAGTGGTTTGGAAGAGGTCCATGGATATGGTGACTTGCTGAAACAGTTATTCAATCCGAAGAAGAAGCAAGCTACAAAAATGACATCAAGATTGGTAGCAATTGAAGTTACAATTTACTGTAAGTCATTGAAATTTTTTACCGAATATTTTTTACAATTATTTTTTACAGGTATCTTGTGCTTTGGATTCTCAGCAATCATCAGTCAATGTGACATTAATTCCGAAGAACCCTTAGCTATCATTGGTGTAGTGATCTTCTCAGTTCTTGCATTGATTATCGTGATATCCATAAGCATTCAGCCACGATCAGACATCAAGTTACCATTCATGGTACCTCTGGTTCCTTGGTTACCAGCTCTTAGTATAGCAATCAACATTTATCTGATGACCATGTTGGATAGTGCCACGTGGATGCGTTTCGGCGTGTGGATCCTCATCGGGTTGTTGATATACTTCTCGTATGGAATTTGGAACAGCATGGAGTGCAAGCAATGGACTGATAAGAAGAACAAGGAGAAGAAGATGCAAATGTGCTCATCATAGTTTTGGCAACTTTCATCCGAGTATGGTGGATGTCAAACGGCGACTAGTGAGAATATATTTGACAATGTCATATGTTCGTTAGCATTTGGCGTTCCAAAATTTCTAGTGTTATTTTCAACTTTAAATTAAAGTTATGGCCGTCTGCAATTGTGGCCCATCAGTGCAGCAGCAGCTTCAAGCAATCGAACCGCCATTAGAATACGAAGAATGCACTCCAAGGAAATGCGTTTGCAAGCCTGAACGGGTTACTTACAACTATCAGTTGATCATTAATGATGTCAAGCAGTCAAAACTGGGGAAGCATTTTGGGAATGCTAACAAGCGATCCTCCCATCGAGGACGAGGTCCTTGTGTTTTGTATTTCACACCACAACTCATGAAGATACCCCGGAGGTATTATTATGTGGTATAATGATCCTTGAAGCAATAATATCAATATTGACTAATATTACAATTAAACCATAATTTTATTATAAACTGTTTGAATTTTCAAAGATGTGCAATTCTTCCATAATTTTAAGTTATTCTAGAATGTATTGATAGTCATAATTCTTTTATTTATTGAAATTAATTAGGGCTGACAAATATTTTTGTAATCTTATAATGTAATTCTTGATTTGATAGCTTTTTATAATTGATTGTATCTTCTCAATATTAATATTTTCTAATTGGTAAATCAAATCATCTGTTTCCATAAAAAATTGAAAAATCATTAGATATAAAAACGACCAATGAGATTAGAGATCATAAAATTTAATAGTTGGCTGATGTTATAATAAATAAAATCAAGTTTGCTGCCAGTTTATTAGAAACAATGTTTGTTATTTTTTTATCATTTTCTAATTCGTAAATCAAATCATCTGTTTCCATAAATAATGGAACAATCATTAGACATAAAAGGGCCAATGAGATTAATGATCAGAAAATTTAGTAGTTGGCTGATGTTATATAAAATAAAATCACAAACTTGATGTGAGTTTATTAGAAACAATGTTTGTTATTTTTTTATCATTGTCAAACAGCTCGTCTTCGAGTTGCACACAGCTTTTACTCCTGCTTATACAAATTTTTAAAATATTTTTATCTAATATACAATAGAATTATTCAGTGGCCAAAATGCCAAAAAGAAAGCAAATTCAAGAATCCTCATCCTTCACCCTGCATCGCTTTCTACGCTCGGAAAGCGACATCAGACGTGGAGTATTCGACCGTTTAAAATCCAAAAAATCCCTGAATTCGATGTTCCTCCTGACGGAAAACACCAACGACCATCTCCTCAGCGTTTACGAACTGGAGCAAAAATACCACACGAGTGTGGATTCTGGTCTCACAAATCGCCAGGCGAATCTACTCTACGTAAGGTATGGTCCAAATTCGTATTACAAACCGAAGAGTCGCTTCAAGTATGTCCTCACATTCATCGCCTCTGCATGCGGAAAATTCCAACTGGTCCTAATCTGCTGTCTCATATTTTGCATCGTATCCTACGCCCTGGTGGTCCATGACGACATCACACTGGGCAGCGAAGCCCTGATAGAAAGACTCTTCCCGATCACCGTACTTCTGACAAGCTACATCGTTCTTGAGATACTGATCAATGGGATTTCCGGAGTGGAGCATGAAGTCTTCAAGGACCGAGTCTCGAAGCAATTCGTCGAGAGTGTAATCAGAGTTGTCTTGGTCCAACGTGGAGGTTCATGGCATGCTGTGACTGCAGATCGATTAGTCCCAGGGGATATTGTCCATTTGGAACGTGGAGATTGTGTTCCTGCAGACATACGGGTTTTAGAATCCTATAATTTCCGCGTTGATAATAGCAGTATAACCGGAGTGAATCATCCGGAAGATAAGTCCAATAATTGTACGGATGAGGATCCTTTGGAGACTGCGAATTTGATATGGTATGGGTCCGATGTCCTCGATGGGTACTGTAAAGGAATGGTTATAAATACAGGTGCCAAAACATTACTTGGGCATATCGAGACTTCTACTGCTGAGGTTGCTTTCTCAGGAGATACTCTTCAATACGAAATTAGTAATTTTACCATGTACATCACCATCCAGACTGTGTCAGTTGCCCTACTGTCACTTTTGGTTAGCTTCATTAAGAATATTCAACCATTATGGGGTTTCTATGAATTTGTCACACTTTTGGCAACCAACATTCCGGAATCTCTGATCTTCACGATGTCTGTAATTCTGAAACTAAGTGTGCGTCGACTCAAGAAGCTGCACTGTTTGGTAAAAAGCGTGTATCCAATTGAAAAGCTGGGACAAACGAGTGTTGTTTGTCTGGATAAAACCGGAACCCTTACGGAACGAAGCATGACAGTATCCCATCTCTTCTACGACAATATCATCCACAACGTCCGCCATAGTCACACGGAAACAAGTCTGACCAGTAACTTCCTGTACTTTTGTCGTGACGTCATGTTATCCACGACGAACGTGGCAGGAACACGAAGGCGTAAAACAAGCAAATGGAGCATCCTGCAGGATCCACTCGAAGCGGCCATCTTTGAATGCATGAATGCACTGTGCCCCAAGACGAATTTGATCAAAAAATATCCGAGAATCTTTGAAATACCATCAACCCCAACGACGAAGACGTCCATCTCCTTGCACACGCGTCCCTACGATGATCTCATCCTGCAGATTGTGAAGGGATCCCCGGAAAAAGTCATTCCGCGCTGTGAGACCATTCTCATCGAGAACGACCAGTACATTATTACGGACTTCCACATCAAGTTTCTGAACCACGTCATGCTGGAGCTGGGCTACCTGGGGGAACGCATCATCGCTATTGCTCACGTTGTGATGCCGAGTAAGTACAGCAAGCATTATCCATTCACTGACGAGCCGAACTTCCCCACATCCGGTCTGTGCTTCGTCGGGCTGATATCGGTGATCAATCCTGCTCGGCCGGAAGTCGCCGAGGCGATTGTCAACTTGCACAATGCACGCATCAAGACGGTTATGCTTACTGGTGATCTGCCCATTACAGCGGTCGCTGTGGGTCGACAAGTTGGTTTGATTTCGGAACATACGGATACCATCTTTGATGTCGCCCTGCGCCGTAGTGTTCCTGTTGAAGAGTTGACCACGGAGGAGCGCACTTCATGTCCTGTGGGTGTCTTTGTTGGTAGGGAAATTCAGGACATGACCAGGCATGATTTGCGCGTCATCATCTCGAGGTACAATCAGTTGATTTTTGCTTCGCTGACACCCGAACAGAAGCAGCTTATTGTTGAAGTGTATCAGAGTCAGGGTGAAGTTGTCATGATGGTTGGTGATGGGGTCAATGATGCTTGTGCACTGAAGCAGGCTGATATTGGTGTCGCAATGGGTGGGGTTGGTAAGATGGTGAGCAAAAGAGCTGCTGGAATTATTCTACTTGATGATAATTTTGCCTCCATTGTTTTTGCAATTGAAGAAGGACGATTATTTTTTGAAAACTTGAGGAAGTACATTGTTTACACACTATCTTGCAGTTTGCCCAAACTGGTCCCATACTTCATTTTCATCGTATTGGATATGCCTCTGTTTTCATTCATTTCCACACTTATTTTGATTGATGTAGTGACGAATATCATACCTGGAATTAGCATTGCGATGCAGGCTGCTGAAAGAGATCCAGAATTGACTGCCCGAAAGGATAAACTTCATGATTTGACGAATATCAAGTTGATTCTTCATTGCTATTTTCATATTGGAACAGCAGAGACATTGGCTGCATTTGCCACATGGTTCTATACAATGGGTCAGTATGGGTTCATGCCAATGAGGCTTATTGGAATTGCCGAAAAATGGAAGTCTCAGCAAAATGACCTTCTGGATTCATATGGTTATGAATGGACCTTGGGGTCTCGACTGATTCTGAATCGAGTTGGAGCTTCAGCGTATTTTCTTTCGGTGGTAATTAACCAAATTGCAAATGCTCTATTTATTACGAAAACTCATCGAGCATCAATTTTCAAGAATGAGTACAAGAATCAATTGCTACTGAGGAGCATCGTTCTGGAATGTATTTTGGCGATGGGAATTTGCTATACTCCATATGTGAATACTTTCTTGGGTTTTGCTGCTATACATATTTATTTTCTATGGCCTGCTTTACTTTTTGCGTTGATTACGTATATCATCAACGAAATTCGCAAATCTATCATGAAGGCGAATCCAGACAGTTGGCTTGCAAACAACACATACTAAAAACTTGTATATCTATTAATAAACAACAAATATGTAATTAACGGAATAATTATTATTTTTCAAAATTGTATTATCAAATAGGAAATAGTACTCTTATGCCCGGTTTCACAAACGTTCCTTAATTCATTGATTAGTTAGTGATACTTAAATTTGACGTTCGTTATGTTTTCGGCCAATAGGAGTTAAGGATTTGGATTTAATCAACGTTTGTGAAACACAATTGTGACAGTTAATCATTGATTAGCTACTTTGATGATCATTAAAATTTAAGGAACGTTTGTGAAACCGGGCCTTAAACCTTTAAAAATTTTGCAGAGATTTCAATTTTTCGGGTCAAGGATGTAGATGATTTTCAAAAAGGACTCTTGAAGTCACTAGTAAATCTAGAATATTATTCTTCTACTAAAATTAAAATTATGTGCTATTTTGATGAAATCTTAACCATGTTTCTGTTCTAATTGGAAAAGTGAAATTTGGAAATAGAATTATGACAATCAAAGGATGTCATGGAAGTGAATCAAAATATGATAACAAAAATAAAATATAGTAATATTTATTTGGATTTTATTGCATTTATTTAATTTTGGCCATAACAAAGTATTCCGATGAGCTCATACTTCAGATCGTGAACAGATCCAGAGAAAAAGTTGTTCCTCACCATAAGATGATTTTCACCAAGTATGAATACATTATTACGGATTACCATTTCATCATTACCAAAACAGGTCATATAGATACTGGGCGCTCTTTGGGGATAACCATCATCGCTTATGCTCACGTTGAAATGCCAGGAAGGTATAGCAACCATTATCCATTCACTGATAAGCCCAATTTCTTCAATTCTTTGTTTTATTATAATTTTCTTTGATAATCATATTTTTGTAGAGCCAGAGATACGAAAGTAATGTCCTGTTGTATATTGGTCTTTTATGGTAGGGAATTTCAGGACTGATACTTGTGATAATTACTCTCGAATGCAATGGGGTTTTCTTAAGCTTCAAACAATACAACCATAAATACCTTCAAAATTTGTGGGTCTTCTCTAATTTTTCTTTAAATTCCATGTACAAATGAATCAGCTATCCATTTTTGAATCCACCAAAGGAAGTAATTATATTAAAGTACCATGTTCATGAAGATATGCACAAATAATTTGAAAATCGAAGAACACAACAATATTTTGCATTTTGTATTTCTAGAAAATGCAATTGAAATGAATGCTTGATAAATATTTGTTTTGTTCTGGAAAAAAATCAAAGCCTACTATCCCTTTTGTTTAGATATTCATAGCCCACCAAATAACTTATTTTGTTAGTATGAAATTGATTGATCAGAGACTACTGAGAGTTTCTTTAATAAATATCCATCAATGAAGTTTGACACACAAATATATTTCATCTGATTTGATGTTTCAAAATACTGGAGCTAATTCATAATTCACAACTCATATCAGAAAATATTTAAATAACTCCTTACAATATGCAGCATCCATCCTTATTAATAGACCCAAGAAGGCTAACTGCAGCCAATCTTGACGAAATAACCGTCACTGATTATGTGATAAATTTTGGACCCTGTTGGAAGGACATTATCTTTATACCATTCTATCGCATCATTAGTCTTGCATTTTTGCTCCTTGTTTATGTATCCTTACTGATTGCCATATATTTTATAACTTACCAACCAATAGGTCCATTTTATGATATGCTTTACCAAGTGGATAATGCCCTGGATATCATTTACTGTGGAAGAACTGCTTTGGCAATTTTACACAGGTACAAACTGCCTTCAAACTGATCCCAATTATCTAACTCTTAAAACCAAATCAAATTTTTGTTTCTTTTTCAGAGTACTAAGACAACATAGACTCAGACGCATTTATCCACCCGAATCTCGAAGTCTTCTTTGTTGTGATCTCATCACATTAGCCCCAATTTCAAATTATTGCTCTTTGATCAACCGCTTCAATTGGTATGACCCAGTCGACTACAAATTTGGTTACTACTACAGCTACTATATTAAACTACCCAGGATAATTCGTCTTTTACACGGCTTCAAGGTTCGTAATTGCATCAATTAAAAAATTTAGGATTCCATTCAAACAACTTTTAGACATGTCGTTATGATTTGGCTCACAAACCTCAAGCAATCATCATTATCAGCCATCTGATGTTACTTAATTTGCTCATATTATGTATAGGTTCATTATATTTCACCCATTATTACTATACGACGGATGAAATCTCATGGGCATCGACTTACATTGACGCCAGCCGTGAAAATATCACAATTTACACACCAACTTTGACTTACCTTCATGTTGGAGGTCTCTTTTATAACAGCTACAACCATCCGATGCCGAATTACTCCATGATCGAGATGATCATGGCCATAATGTGTCTACTCCTTGGATTTATCGTCCACAATGTCCTGTTTACGAGTCAATTGGTTCCTGTGTATGTGCAACTGATGAGGCACAAATATATTTTTGAATGGCGCCTTCTGAAGGCTGGATTGTTCATGAAGTTGCTGCATTTCGATGAAGCTCTTCGGGAATCTGTGAGTACCTATTATCGTACAATTTGGAATATTCGTGAAGGATTTGTTGAGCAGCCTCATATTGTTACCTTGTTCCCTTCTCAACTGAAGACTGAGATTGCAATGGATTTGTATTTTGATGCTATAAGGCATTCGTTGCTGTTTTCTCGGGTTAATGATACGTTCAAGAAGGAATTGAGTCGGTTGTTTACTACTGAGATTTATATTCGAGGACAATTGATATACCAGGTAAATATCTTCAGATATTTTGCTAAAGATATGAAGGTAGGATGTTCTGGAGGAAGCTACTAGCTTGAAAATTTGAGGGTTTGATGGATTGTGAATGAAGAAGGTCCTGAAATGAAAACTTAGATTTGGGTTTCATCAGAAGCTTTCTCCAGATTATCACTCTTTCCATGGTTACATCTAAGAACTTCATTTCAGAAAGACAAAGTGAAGTCGAAAATGGTATACCTTCATTCTGGAATCATGGATGTGATGTCCACTGAGAATCGTGACTCCCCCGTGCTATCCTTCAGTCCAGGTACCATCCTGGGTGAAATGAGCTGCATATTTCCATACGCCGGAAGTGCAGATATCCGTTGCTCAACAACTTGCGTTTGCCATGTGCTCCGCAATCGAGAACTGGTAGTCCTACTTGGAAGATCAAGGAATCTGAGCAGAGAAATACGAAAGAGTTTAAACGATCGTGTAATTTATGCAAAAAAGAAGATACAAAAATTCCATAAACAAGAAAACCCTGTATCACACATATACTGGATCAAAACCCGTTGGAGACGACTCATTCAAGACACCCATTCGACGGTGAAACCCTTACATAAACTATCCCCATATTACAGTTCCAGATACTTACCATTACTTGTAATCAGCACATACTACGAATTGAAGGTTCATTCGATTTGTATACGGGCAAAATGCAGTTTTGTCATGGAAGAAAACTCAAGTTTCCGACGATTTTTGGACTATTTCTGCCTCGTCTTTGTCGTCATCCATTTTCTGGTGACCTTCCATCCGATTATCTTCGAGGCGAATATCTTGAGCCAAGATTATGCAATTTTGTCGCTCATTGATCTGACGTACCTATTGGATATTTACTTTCAAGCAATTACAGCTGTACGCGTACATGGTATCCTCGTTTCCAAGCCGATGGATATCTTGGTACAGCGATTCAAGCAGTTCAAGTTCTTGGTGGACTTCCTTTGTTCAATTCCCTACGATTATTTGGCGTTGTTGATGTTTGCACGACCTTCCATCGTTGGTCTGTGTCGCTTGCCCAAATACATCAAATTGTACAAGATTGTCGAGTTGATTATCATGCAACAGCATCGAGTAACGTTTGCCATGAGGACCATCAACATTGTCAAGCAAGTTTCTATACATGTTTTGTTTGTTTCCATTTGCACCTGCCTCATTTACCTTGAAACTTGTTTTGAACAATGTTCTCCTGATGGATGGTAACATATCATTGAATCAATCAAAAGTTTACTAACAAGTTAAAATTGCAGGTTGTCCCAGTACCAAAAAGAAGTCCAAGATACCTATGGGATCAATGCTACAGTTGATAGCTTCGCATTGACCTTCATATACACAACCTCAGTATACTTGCAACTAAAAATGCATCGCATCACACCAACTCGTTTCTTGGATGTCCTTGCTCAATACGTCATTGGAGTCGCAGGATTCTACCTTCTGAATATGACCTTAGTGCATCTTTCTGGAGCAGCTGCCCTGGATCATTACCCCCGTTTTATCTACATGTATAACATTGCCTTTGTTGAAAAAATGATCACACAACGTCCCGAAATCCGAAAATTCCGTACCGAATTACGGGACTTCCTCGCATTGCAATGGTCCTTCGCAAATAATATGCAATTTCATGACATTGGGAAATTGATGAAAAACGAATCGAAGTTCATCCGGAAGAAAGTCACCAACGAATTCATCGTGACGCATCTACGAAAAACATTACCATTCAGTGTCCTTTCGGAATTATTCCTTCAAGCACTTGCAAATCACACACGACTATTCATTATCCCTGCTGGCCACAACCTACAGATGGATAACAATGGTAGTCCATTCCTCTACCTGATTATTGATGGATATTGCAAGGTTTTGTCTAGTGCTCCCGAAGACCTGGAAAAAAAGCATACATTTTTCTACAAAACGTTGGATGTCTTTCCGGTTGTGAGCTTCTTCCATCAAGTTGATAGCTTTCTGGACGTGACGACATACACCACAGTGAAAATTTTGTGCATTCCTTTCTTTCATTTCCGGTTTACTCGCAAGGCGTTTCCTACAGATGATAAGATTATGCTTGAAGCCACACGTCTTCATTTGGCTCGCTTTCAGAATATTATCATGCGTTATGTTTATTTGCCACTCTTGCATTATCCTGAACCAAAATCAGAATCAAGTACCAGAGGTTCTGAAATTAAACCAATTTCTAGAGATGGTGCAAATGCTGCATTGAGATGGAAAGCGCGGAAATTTGCCCTTAAGAATATGATATCAACTTATGTCGTCTATATCCTTAAAACAACGTATGATCCATGGGGCAAATACTTCTACTATGAAATCGCACGATGTCTGATTATAATTGTGGATGTTCTATTTTCCTACGCATCTTTAGATCCTGCAATGTATTTTTCTCATTTGTACATTTTTGTTAGAATTGTTTCAAGTTTATCCCATATTATTGATCTATTTTTGAGAGCTCATGTTCAATACCATACAAAAATCGGTGAGTTGTCACATATTGTTTAAATTCTGATAATTTGGTAAATCCTTTTTAGGTATTCGTGTAACTAATGTGAAGAGCACTGTTAATCATTACTTCCGGAATGGTTTCATTGTTGATTTAATGGGTGGTATACAATATGATAAATTAAGAATTGCTGATTTATTTGGGGATAAATCCAGAAATACTCTCAATCTTTTATTTCTTCTACACACAAGGTAAGCAGCACTAAGAATCAAATTGTTGAACACAAATATTTTAAGTAATTAACTTTATCAAATTTCAAATTGGTTTCAAATATAATTAGTAAGAACCAATTGGAATTACAAATTTTCAGTCTAAGAACTAAATCCAAAAAACATGTTATACTTAGAAAAAATCTATGTTGTACAAAATTTGAATTTCATTCTTGTGTTCGAAATTACTTCGCATTCTATTTTAAAGATTATTACTGTTTCGTGATTAATTATTTTTTGAATTCTCTTACAGACCTCTTCTTCTTTATCGTCCTTACATGTTTATGGTCCTAGCACGGAACACATTCGCAATCCGAATCTACAACTGGCTGCTAACTCTTACAAACACTTTTGGTTTAATGCTGGTTATAATTCAATTAACCTGCTATCTCTTGATCTTCTCATGCAGAATAGATAACGATTGGAATTGGCAATGCCCGGAGGATTCCTGGTTTAATTATATCGTGAATGCAGATTACTGGAAGGATAACAAGTTGTATCTGACCCGTGCTAATTATGAAATTACAGCCCTCACAATTGTGCGCTCTTCGCACATTTTCACATTAAGAGATTACTTCATTTTCTTCGTTCTGGCAACTTTGTTGTACATGGCCAAGATGAACTATTGCTCCTCAATGATTGGATTTAACGTAAAAAAATCAAACAACATCAAACAATTGCATCAGTTTAAATTGCAATTTGTAGGTCTTCAGTACTAAAGTCTTGGCCATATTTCAAGACCAACGCTTGATGTATCTCAAATATGCGAAACGTATGAATGTTCCAAAACCATTACAGAATGAGTTGATGGAGCATTATCGAAACAAATTTAAGAAATCGATGACAGATGGACCAAATCAGTTACTAGATGCTCTGTATCCGCAATTACGTGAAAGAGTCCAGATGGAAATGTACCTTCCAGTCCTGAAAAATGTTGAGCTATTTCTGGGAGCTCCCAGTGGTTTCTACAGGTTCAATCCCATTTAAGGATAATATCCAATTTTCTAAATTTACATTGTAGCTTTATTGTTCCACACATCAAAGAAGAATACTACAAGATGAACGCTCGCATTGTAACTTGCAACGACATTCAAACCAAATTATTCATTGTAAGAAAAGGCTTCGTGGAAATTTTCGCAGCCGATCATTCCTTAACCGTTCTCGGGATGGGAGGGATGTTTGGTTGTTTTTCCACGACTGGTGCAACTCGACTTACAATCAATGCAGTCACCAAAGTTCACTCTGAAGTTCTTGTAATTAACACCTCGGATTTTTATGATATGGTCAAACCATTCAGCTTGATTGCAATGAAAATGAAAGTGGCCAGTGTTAGTCAATGCCAATACATGAACGCGTTCGTAGAGGAAGAAATGACTTTTGGGGAAAAGAAATCTATCGTGAAAAGTCGGGTGAGACGCTGGTACATGACTACATTTGATTCCAGACATATGTTAATCAGGAATTATCGTTATGTTACCAACATGCATATTGCTCCTTTTCTGAGCACTTTTGCGTTTTATGCCATCGTTTTGGAGTCGTTGTACAAATATCATTACTGGTTGGTCCAATATTAGTCCAATACTATTTATTGATTGATTGATATTGATAAAATGTTTTCAGGTGGATTATTGTTGATTGCTATTTTATCTTCGATATGTATATGATGTGTCACATTGTGGAAGTCGACGTTGATTCTGGACTGAAAATTGCAAAGGTTGAAACAATAACAAAGAATTATATCAAATCCTGGAAGTTCTATGTTGATATAATTGCCCTATTACCGCTATATGTTTTCAAAAATTATTTATCGTAAGTTATTAAGGTATAATTTGAAATTCCATTTGCAAAATTGAAATTTGATGATTTCAGAATTTATGGTGGATTATTGATGATTAATAAAACGTTGAGGATCTTGAACATAAAATTCTATTGTAAGATATATGAACAAAGTCAATTTTTACCTTATCATATCAGATTTACATACTATTTGTATATTTTGTTCTTTGGATCCCATTGCATTTTCATGCTTTTGTGGATCTTGAGGTGGACTTATCGCGATGGAAACTTGGATTATTTGGCAATATTGGAATGCTACCTTTACATTGCAAATGGACTAACTTTTAGTGGAATTCATCCTCTGGACGTTGAAACATTAATTCACGCTGTGGTATTTTCCATCATTGTAGCATCAACTGGATTCTTATTTGTATGGTTGCTCTCCCTGTTTTCAAAGCTTGCTCTCATGGTGCATTTTCGCGATTTGGATTTTCGCAGCAATATCATCGCTTTCAGAGCATACTGCCAAAGAGAACTCGTATCCAAACCAATCATAAATCAGAGCTGGAATTATCTGATGCATTTACATCATCTCCACGGGGGAGAACAATTTCCCGAGCTCATCCTTAAATCACCCGATTACATTAGTCAAGCGCACCTTTCACTCTTATGCATGGATATTCTCAAACGGAATAGTCTCTTCAAATATGCACATACAGACTTTTTGCGACAGTTGATGCTCCAGGTTGAATACGAATTCATTATGCCTGGATACACGATCGTTGATGATGGTGATAAACGACGACGTATTTATGTTATCCTACAAGGCAGTGTGTTAAGCATAAGTCAGAACTGAAATTTATTCTTAGAAAAAATACCAATACTTAGTTTTTTAAATTTTCAGACAAGAAGAATAACCAAAACGTTTACAAGATACTGTACAGGGGAGAAAGCTTCGGAGAGTTGGAAGCTTTGAAGAATTATTGCTTCCGACAAACTTATAAAGCATTAACTCATTGTCAAGTTCTTAGTTTTAAAACACAAAATTGGTCCTATTTGAGAAAATGGTTTCCGGCCACGGATCAGAATATTCAAGATGCAATCAACGATTTGGACCGCACCAAGGATGCTACTTAAGTCGTTTGTTCTTCCTGTTATCATTCTTATATCAAACTTTTTCGTTTTCTTCATTTTAAAAAGTTTTTGAATTTTGAATTGACTTAAAATATTGCGCATCTTGCGCCCTCGCACGGTTTAACAGTAAACAAAAATGGAGACCCTCTATAAATATAGGTACTCAATTTTTAAGATAGAGGGAATAAAGTCTTTACTCCCTAACACGGTTTTGATGTATTTTTAACCCTAATTTTCACACTTCAAATGGTAAAAAAATTTGGCAAAGCAAGTTTGCGCTTGAGCGTTTATAAGCCAAACGTGTTATGTATTATAGAATAATTGGAACCAAAGTATTATGTAGAGTGTACTAGTGTTTAAAATGGAATTTTTGGTTGCTGGTAGTGCAGCAATGTCTGCTGGAGTCTTCACGAATCCTCTAGAAGTTATTAAGACACGGATGCAATTACAAGGAGAGTTGCAGAAGAAGGGCACACATGTAGTTCACTATAAGAATATCCCACATGCAACAATACAGATAGTCAAACATGATGGTCTTTTGGCATTGCAATCAGGTTTAGTGCCAGCTTTATGGATTCAGTTTATTATGAATGGATCAAGATTAGGTAAATAATTTATTCATATCATTTATTCAAATACAACTCTTAAGTATATCTACTCATTATAGGTGGTTTTCAGTTGGCAGACAATAACAATTTAATTAGGGATAAAAATGGTGATATTATCTTAGGGCGAGCATTTTTTGCAGCAGGTATGGCTGGTGTAATTGGACATTATTTATCAAATCCTATGCATATTGTAAGAACTCACAAACAGTCACTTGCTGCTAAGAGTATAGCTGTGGGATACCAACATAAAGAACAAACATTAGCAGAAGCTTTGAAAACTATTTATGCTAGTCAAGGGGTGGGTTGAAGACACAATTAAAAATGATTTAAAATAATAATATTTAATAGTTTAAGGGTTTCTTTCGAGGAGGCGTTGCGATTTTTCCACGAGCTTTTGTCGCTTCTTCATCACAGCTTCTTGGTTTTACCTATTCAAAGCAATGGCTTAATAACTACACATATTTTGAAGACAAAAGGCTTCTAACATCATTTGTTGCCAGTATGGTTGGAGGTGTAGCTATTAGTGTTTTAACTACTCCTTTTGACTTAGTTTTAATTAGGCTATACAACCAAGGCCTTACTGATACTGGGAAAGGAATGATGTACAATGGCTATTTTGATTGTGTAGTTAAAGTTTATAAGCAGGAGGGAATTTTTGCGTTTTTTAAAGGTATCGGTCCAATGTATTTTCGCTTAGGGCCACATTCAGTACTAACACTAATGTTTTGGGACATCTTTAAAGGTATCTATTCAAAAGTCTTACCAACTGATTAAAATTGCCTTTTAAACTATGCTAGTGAAACGATTAAACTGAGTGATATTGTCAAGGGTGATATTATTTATTGATAGTACAAATTGTTATTGTTTAATTTCATATTTCAAATTGGTAATTGGGGTAATGTAGTTGATATAGTTTTGGCTGACAATTATAATGACAGACATGCTTATAAGTGATCTCTAAATTTTCTGATTATATGTTATGTTACGTTTTAATTTAAGAAACCAGTGATGCTGTATTTATATCCGATTTTATTAACTGGGACCTTTGGGGCTGGCTTCTTCTCAGCTTTACTGTACCCGATTGATACCCTGAAGACTCGAATGCAATTGCGACATGAATTGGTTCGAATGCCGCGTCGTCGATGGTACAAAGTGATGTATCACAAGGATACGTTGAAGGAAATGCGCCACATTGTTATGGATATGGCGAAGAAGGATTATTTTAGATTATATCGCATCGGAATGGTCCCCATGTTCCTAATAGGAGGTTTCTCAACATGGTTCCGAATATCTTCATACGAGTTTGCTTATCAGAACGAGTTCCTCTCCAGCAATCAAAATGATGTCCTGCAAATCCAGTCGATTCTCTTCTGCGGTTGTACCGGCATCATGTCTCAATTGATTATGAATCCCATAAATTTAATGAAGACCAAGCTTCAATATTGGAGCACTTGTCGCTCATCTAGCACTGTTGAATTCGTACAAAATGTAAATGTTATGAAAATTTGCAAATTTTTATATGGCAAGTTCGGTGTAAGTATTTAAAACTTAAAATTTTATAGCAAACTAATAAGTTTATTTACAGTGGAGGGGTTTTTATTTAGGATGGAGGGCATGTATTCCTCGCGGATTTATTTCGTCAACTTCGCAATTAATTTGCTATGAAGGATGTAAGAGAAGCTTTGATAAATTCAGCAGAACCAATCTGCATAGAGTAAACCCGGAAAAGGCGGATAATGTGAACTACATTAGTGCTTTTATTAGTGGTGTATTTAGCACCTTGGTGGTTAGTCCTTTTGATATGGCTCTAACAAGATTGCATACCCAACGTAAAAATGAAATGGTATAGTACCATCACGTTATTCGCATTTTAAATTTTAGCATATCTTGTAAATGGACGTGGTCTGCTTTATGATAACTTTAAAGACACTGTATACAAAATAATCCGTTATGAAGGATACAGTGGTTTTTATAAAGGGATGATGTTCTTATATTGCAAACATGGAGTTATGGCAACTGGAAGCTTAATCTTCTGGGATATATGGAAGGATCGGTTTGTTGTAATGCTCGGCGATGAAGGCCCCACCTTTTTAAACCAGCCCTTGGTTTCACACGTTTTTGAAGCCCACAATTTATTTTAAAGGAATTTATCCAAAGGATAGAAAATAAGGTATACTCTACGCAACTATATGCAACCCACAATACTTCAACGATGCTATCTATCTTATAATCTCTTTATGCAGGAAAGTATGAACTAGATTACTTTGAGTTGACATGGAGATTATGATTTACACGAGTGTAAACACGAACTACTTTCCTGGATGTTATCAACTCGTGACTGATGATTATGTAAAACGTGCGTAAGCAATTGCTCTCGAATTTTCGACAAATACGCACGAATTATAATCGTTTGATCAGTTTAGTTGATATGTTACAAACAATCTTGGAGCGGTACTGACGTAGTTTTGCATTGAGACTGATTGTTAGGAAATGAAAATCATACGTTTGAGTAGTGGTAGATGAAATTGTATAGGAAAACGACAAATCATGTCCTAAATGAAACTTATTTTTAGCGCTCTCGATGTGGATCATCTGTTCGCTGTGTAAATGAGCTTCAGTTGGGCAATTGTGGGGACTTCATGTAGAACGTCGCGTGCAATAAAAACGAAACAACACAACTTTATCCAAGCCGGCATTCTATTCAACGTTCTGGGTTTGTTTTCCTGCAGAGTGCCAGAAACATTCAGGCATTGCGGTAAAACATTGATTGGGAGCCTTATTGGATTCACCCCCACGCGACATGGGTACAAAGTTTAGCAGTGGAAAATTTACGTATTTGTAAATTTGTATTAAACACGAATGCGGGTTATAAATAAGAAGCATACAATTTTCAATGAAGCAGCAATTACCAGGCAAGTTTTAGGTTAGTTTGTTGAAAATGTTGCGCGAATATTTTCAAAGGGTAAAAACAATTTAAGCTAATTAACGATAAAGTCTATAAATAAGTATACAACTAATGATTTTGTCACGTTTATAGATTTGGTATTCGACACAAAATAGGCAACGGTCCAAGGAATGTGCGTAACTCGAGCAATGATTGACCGATCGACTTAGCGAGTTTTCTTCATGAACCTTGATCGAACCCTTGATAAATATTAAAAAATGGATTTTGTTATTGGCGGATTGTCAGCAGCAGGAGCGTCAGTATTTAGCAACCCATTGGATGTACTTAAAACGCGGATGCAATTACAAGGCGAATTGAAAGCCCGTGGCCAACATGCGGTTCACTATCGGAATGTGTTCCACGCTGCAATTGTTGTTGTTCGCAACGACGGCGTCGCCGGCTTGCAAAAAGGGCTTGGACCGGCATTGTTTATGCACTTCATACGCAACGCAATTCGGCTGGGAAGCTATCAGTATTTAGTCAAGAACGGAGCAATTACGGACGCAAACGGCAATACGATATTTTGGAGAAGCGCGCTTGCATCAGCCGCAACTGGCGCTGCAGGTGCATTTTTCGGCAGCCCTTTGTTCCTTATCAAAACGCAATTACAATCGCAAGCTGCGAAGCAAATCGCTGTAGGACATCAGCATCATCATTCAGGGACGCTTGTCGCATTAAAACAAATTTACGCCACGCACGGGGTGAGTGGACGCCATTTCTCTTTGTGCAACTTTTTAAAAATACCAATGACTTATTTTTGAAATTTACAGATCAAAGGTCTCTGGCGTGGCGTAGATGGTACGATGCTACGGGCTGTATTTGGCTCATCTGCGCAATTGACATCGTTTGCAATGAGTAAAGATGTGCTGAATCAGTATGAAATTTTTCGTAATTCGCCTTTTGTGACTTCATTCATTGCAAGTATTCTAAGCGGAGTTTTTCAAACGGCTATGATTACCCCATTCGATTTGGTATCAACGCGCATATACAATCAACGTAAGTTTCCTATTGAAAATTAATTTTTAAGTAATTAAAGTTTTTGAATTTTAGCGGTGGATGCGCATGGGAAAGGACTCTTGTATTCAGGAATCGTTGACTGCTTTATCAAAATTTGGCGTACTGAAGGTGTCCTCGGCTTCTACAAAGGTGTTGGGGCAATCTATATGCGACTAGCTCCACATGGTGCATTGTGCTTAGTATTCTGGGATGTCATGAAAGATGCACAGAAAAAATACCTCACATGACATACGCTTCAAGTATTGGTATAATTAACGAACCGAAAAAGCAATTTTTGATTTATATTACCAAGTAAATGTGATCAGTATATACTTTTTGTACTCGTGACGCTTAGATCTTAAGGACGATAAATAAAACGAAGAATATTTGCACGTAAGCAGGAAAGAATTGCGCAGGTCAAACTCAAGGCTGCGCTTGCGCTTATGCAATCTTCATTAGGAATGCAATGGACACCATCATTATTCGTAATCTTATGAATACTCATTGAATTGACCAATAAATGTATGCTTACCGCAGGTGCGAACCGCAGGTCACGGTTCCGCGACGTTTCCTAACTGTTTTCGTCCCATTCACGAAGAATCTTAACAGCTAGTTGAGGATGAAGAGGAGCATGGGCGGTAAACGTACTAAATGCTCTGCGGTGATGATGATGTTGAATTTGTTATAATATGTGTTAGGATTCGGCATTAGCTGTCGTTGTTGCGCGATGGTAGGAGTGCAAGCAACTCTCTCGTCAACTCACCAGTTCCTATCTGTTGAATATCTCGAGTCGCGACGTATTGTTGACCGGATTGGTGGTGTAGCGGCGACCTGTTGCTTGCTATTGCATTCATTCTGGACTGTGTATCGTATACCTATATCTTCCTTATGAATTTAAAGTTCAATGACATTTTCTTGGACGGCATTAGATAGTGCGTGTTGAATCGAGAAACTTGGGCATTCTGCAGGATTTTTTGCGAATTCAAACGGCCGAAATATGCTTGCCTGCATAACAACTACATGTTGTATTCAGCTGAGTTACATCTGGTGATAACAATTTTTACAGCCAACTCGTTTTTTATCATGTGAATATTACACTTATGGAAAATATGGTATGGGCACTGATAATTTGATTATTTCCTTATAACACTTTGTTCATTTTAGAAGAGGTTTGCCTCATTGCATGGTGTGTGCCCCTATCGAAGAAGATCAAACTTCAAACCTGTCAGTTCAAAAGTGGTAGTGCAATAGTTACAAAGATGCATGAGCTATTTCAACAAGTTCTCAAGAACAGGGACCTCTCTCGTGCTGGTGACCTGTTTTCAGTAAGGGATTCAGTCATCGTGAATGATATGACTGAAGTGGTAGGTAATTACCAGCTTACGATAGTTGCTATAACTGATTGAATATGTACCTCTAGCTGAAGGAAATAACTGCGATTGCCTCATTGCCTGATTATGCTCAAAATAATAATGACCAATCCGTCGTTGAAATATGCATCACACGTGTTATTTCATGTATAAGGGAAACTGGGAGTGTTGAGCAGCATTGTGATGCATTGGTGACCCTCCTGGAATCTTGTCTACATCACAATTTGCAAATTTCGTCCCGGGGAGAGGATCCACCACATGCAAAGATATCTTCTGATCTTATCTCATGCATATTTTTGGTAATTTTATTTTTAAAAGTTTGATTTAAATAGTAACATATTTATTTATAGAATTACAGCAAGAAAACGGTCATGCAACGTTCATTGCCGGTAGCCGTCAAATTTCTGCACAAAGGCAATAAGGAATTATCAAGAAATATGGCTAGTTACTTATCACTTGCTGCAATCGAACATGCTTCATTGCTCAGCCCACATGTGCAACCCATCATGGACTCAATCATATCAGGCAATTATCCTCTATGCAGAGTTTTAAGTCAAATTTACGAAGTTTCACCCGAGCTTCTTCAGGGGCATGCGATGGCATTGGTATCACTCTTGCCTCATTGTGATATCCAGGAAAAACTGGCACTTCTTCATTTATTTGCTCTCATTGCAAAGGATAATCCAACGGTAAATAATTGATTTCTAATCGATATGATTGATTTACAGTGTGAAATTTGTTTTAGTTATTGGAAGCAAGTATTCCCCAGTTATGTGAATACTTGAACAATCAATTGACTGCAAATCAAACACTACAAGTGTTTCTCAACATGGTTGAGAGAAAACCTGCTTTGTTAGCTGACCATGTAAATAGTATTAAGCAAGTTGCTCAAAGACACCCACAAACTTTATTCTTAGCTGCTCAAGTGTTAGGCGCCATTGGAAAACTTAGTAAGGTGCGTTTCAAGAAGACTATAATAGTGTATAATGATAATCGTGATTGTTTTTAGGCAAGAGCGCAAGATGCTTTAAATTTTATTCTGGAATACCTGCCAAAAGCTGACAGAGGCTCACAAAGCATACTTCTCAAAGAGGCAACTTTATTGTGCAGCTTGTATCCAGCTCTTTTTGCGCTATTTACAGATAAAGTCTTAGCTGGTGTTAGGAAACCACCAACAAGTGCAAATCCTGTACCAGCTACATCAACCACATCACCACCAACAACCCAAGCAAATCATGTAACTTCTGGTGGAGTAACTATTGTAAAAGTTGGCGGCCAAGCACCAGTTACAACACCCCAAGGTGGATACACTAGACGTGCAAAACTTGGTGATTCTCGCAGCACTGGACGTCTGCATACGACCACGAACTCCAACACGCATCGAAGTATGACAAGGCTTAATATTGCGGGCGGTTCCGTTGGCGGATTGCATAAAAGTATGACTCGACTCAGCTCATCCCAACAAATTAATGCCATACCCAACGTGGGACCTCCAAGTAACGTTACAGTCAGTAGTTCTGCAGCAGGAAAATGGGGAATTCCCAAAGTACTTAGTGGCGGCGTCACGGTAACAACAATTTCTCCGCCGAGAATGCCACGGCCTTTAAGTCAAGGACCTCTTCTTCATAACGTGACTCAAGCCCCAACCCCAGGTCATATTACAATCTCACCGCATCATGAGAGTAAGAGTGGAAATAGTACAATTACAGTTAGCTCCGTTTACAGTGGAGGTCAAGTAAATGTTGTGACAAATAGTCCCATAGTATCTCTCGGGCCTCCAGAAGCCGTCAATATTTCTGGACCTAGCACAGTCACGCAAAGAAGAAGCAATAATACGACCGTCACATTGCTCAATGCGAATCCAAGCAGTCAACGAATGAGTGTGTTTGAACCATACCCAATGAGGGATACAATTCAACATTTCTGTGAGAAGCATTTGGATAAGATTAAAACTTACATGGATGCTGTTTCGATGAGGATACCTCCACCAGCGAAATGTACAATTGAGGAAAAGCGGCAGAAGAAGTCAGCAAAGTTGCATTTCGCGTGCCAAGCTCGTGGCCAACATTGCCTCTACTCGAAAACTTTCTTCACCATGCGGACAAGGAATCCACGCATTTGGATACATTTGATGTTCATTGCGTTGCAGGCGAAATCACCTCATGCCCTCAGCTCACGCGATGCAAGCGTAACGAGCTTGAAACATTGTTGGGACATGCTGAAATGTGAAAACAAAACCTTCCTCACATTAGTAACCAGCGCATTTCCCTGTGCTAAGGATCAAGATACTCTCCTTAACGAGTTACGCCACAGTGGCTTTTTCGATGTCTTTCAACTCAGTTCTGGAGTAAGCGCATCAGAGGAGCAGCTAGCCAGCAATGACCAACCACTCTGGGGATGCTTCCTGTGCACGCATCCTGAGCGAGCAGTGGGTTTCCTTCGAGGAGACACTCAACCGGTCATCGAAGGTCAACTCAAAGAGAAGAAAGGAAGGTGGCGTTTGTTCCGACGATGGCGCACTAGGTATTTCACCCTCAGTGGAGCTCATTTGTCCTGCAGAGGCTCTGTAAGTATTCACTCCCTTACTGAAAACAGGAAGAAAATAAGTCAGTAAAATTTGTTATTTTATTGCAGAGTGGCGGAGAAAGCATCGACGTTAATCAGATTCGATCGGTTAAAGTTTCTCGAGGGGCGAGGAATATTCCCAAGGCTTTCGAAATCTTCACGGGCAATCAAACACTCATTCTTAAGCCCAAGGATGGGAAAAACGCCGAGGAATGGGTGCAATGTTTGAGCATTGTAGTGGCGCATTCACACGCGAAGGAGTTACCAGGTAAAAGCAATTCGCTGCCTGCGAGAGGTCTAAGTGCTAGTCGAACAGCCATATAAACGTTAACAATCATTGCACCTGGAACAAAATGAAAAAATCCGCGCGATCATGGGACTCTGTACTTATGCAACCAAGATTGCACTTAACTGATAATAACTGTCGTTACGGCAGGATAATTTAAATTTTTTGACAAAACTACAAGTTGGCTTCAATGTTTAAGTATCCGAAGACAAAGATTACATATATCAGTTATTTTATAATGAGTGAATACTTAAGCAACAGTTACAAACAAAACCTGCTTAAGATATCTGAAATTATTTGAACTTAATTGACAAACCTTAAGTTGCACAAATGTTCGCATATATTTATTACTTATTTGCTACTTATAATTTGAATTGGGCAAATGAAACATTCCACTTTCTTAACCCCCAATATTATTATTTTTTGACAGATTTACAACTATTTTGTATATTATCGTTTTGATTGAGAAGTATTTCAGCAATATCTATTCCGTCGTCTTATATTGTTTAAAAAAAATGTATAATATATATTTTTACTAAAACACGTCGATTTCGTGCCGTGTGGCGACTGAGAAACCATTAACAATACTTCCGCAACTAATCGTAACTGTGGGTAAATTAATAACGCTGACAAATTATATCTTGTCGGCTCGTTTGTCTTATAAATTACGTCTAAACTCGATTATTTCATAGTTACTGTTGCGTCGGGCGAGCACTCCTGCTTATACATTATCGGCCAATTGTTGTAATTGCTTAAGGAAGCCATCGTTTGGTCGAATTGAAGCTCGAGCATTTTTAACATGCGCGTACGCTTCAAGATAAGCCATTCTGCGCTTTCGAATTAAATACGCAATGACGACGGATGCAGACCGCGACACGCCAGCATTGCAATGCACAAGAATATTCGCATGAATTGCAATTGCCGCATCAATGAATTCAAAGCATTCCTGTAGAATATCCAAAATATTTGAGTCGGGCAAGTCCAAAAATGGCACGAATTTGCAGGTGACTTCAGCTGGCTGACCTTGTTCGTACGGGTTAATGCCAATGCTGAGGACATACACAATAGAGTATTGCGTAAGAACGGAAGCATCGGCGCAATCTTGCGAACCCAAGTACAAATTGTCGATAATGCATGCCGGAACATTATCCGGTGCAGTATCGACAACGAAACCTGGACTCTTTGATACTACTTGTACATTAATACCGTGATTTTCAACAATTTGAGTGCCATCAGCCCGCGTTACAAGCGTCGCAGTCGACTTCAATTTGGATCTGGTACGGACCAACTGATCTAACAAACTCATTTCGTACTCTGTCTCTCGGTTGTATTACTACTCACACTATCGATTCCTTTTTGCTTAGATACTTAATTGTTATGTGCAATCGTACATGTATAAAAATATGATTAATAATTAAAATGAGTCGGGAAGTTTCGACAGTTTCCTGGAAAGTGGGATGCGTTGGTGTCGTGTACGTGGGTGTTTAGATGCGCCCTTCTAGTCGCGGGAACGTGACCGCGAGTGCGACGCGGAACGCGACCTGGAACGTGAACGGGAAGGCGATCTGGACTTCGATCGGCTCTTGTCGTCGCGATCACGCTCGTTGCTGCGTGAACGGGACCTGGAGCGGCTCTTGCTGCGGCGCTCCTCGCTCTTGCCGCGCGAATGCGACCGGCGCTCCTCCGAATAGCGATCCTCCTTCAGGTTCTTCGAGGTGGAGCGTGACCGTCGGTCGTCTTTGTTGTTCCTCGAGTTGGAGCGCGAACGGCGTTCGTCTTTGTTGTTCCTGGAGCCGGAGCGCGAGCGGCGGTCGTCTTTGTTGTTGCGGGAGCTGGTGGACCTCGAGCGGCGCTCTTCTTTGTGGTTCCTCGAATTGGAGCGGGAACGTCTGTCTACGGACTTCTTCCTGGACGTGGACCGCGACTTGGATCGCTTCGGCGAGCGAGAACGCGAGCTGCTTCTCGATTTTCGTGCTGGTGATCGGCTTCTGCTGCGGCTGCTGTATGAACTCGATCGGCTGCTGTGGCGTTTATCTTCGACCAGCTTGATTCGGCGTCCGTTGATTTCGGTATTATCCAACGTGTCAAGTGCGTTCTTCATATCAGCACTCGATGCAAACTCAACGACGCCTTCGTTGCGTCGCTTTTTGTGTGCATCAGCGTAGGTGACTTCGCCAGCTTGTCGCATATAATCTTTGAGATCCTGCCAGCTGATTCGCGACGAAAGATTCTCAACTAACAGTCGATATGCAGTGCGTGTTGGTGGGCCATAGCGATCGTTGCGGCGGTAATCTCGGCTCGAGTAATCACGATCTCGGGAACTGTACTGATCACGGCCTCTTGGTGTACCGCGTGCCTTCTCGACGGTAACGCGTACGCCCAGCAACTTCTTTCCGTTCAGCTCATAGACTGCGTCTTCGGCGTCACGTCTGTCATCGAACTCGACAAATCCATACCCATTCTTCAGCAACACCTCACGCATTCGCCCATACCCTCGAAAGAAACGTTCTAGGTCACGTTCGTTTGCATCACTGGGCAAATTGCCCACAAAAACACGCGTGCCTACCATGTCTTAAATGTTGCTGTGAGTTCTCTTGGGTAATTGACACGTGCTAGATATAAACCATTCGCCGGTACAGTCTTCAATCGCGGATCCCAACTATTTTGTGATGGAATCGTGAGCATCTGCTGAATATCCCGGTTGCTGATTGTTCCTTCTGCGGCCGCAATCAAAGCAGCAAGCATACGGCGTACCTAAAACAACACAAAATCAACGTTAGTTAATGTTTGTAGCCAAAAGGTTCTTCTGGCGGGTGTATTTCCAGCAAAATCGTTTTGATTCCCTCCAACCACTTGCGTGTACAATTTGTAGGTTATGTAAGTAAAACGTGTCTTGAACGTTCAAGATTAGAACGTATGCAATAAAATACTACTTAAACAATAAACAGCAACAAAAGACTTACGTGTATACCTTGTTGATAAGTAATAGATAGAAAAACTGCCTTAATTTCTTAAATAACACGACAACAAATCGGCGCTAAAGCGACTCACAAACCCCACTAACACGCACATCAACAACACAAGATGAAACGACGCTCAACTTGAAGTGACTTTACGTACAGCGCCGCTAGCGGATGATGTTTAATGACCTCCCCCTCTCATTCTCACATGTTAATCCGCTCATGCTTTCACTCGAGAATAGTTGATATAAGCACCAAATAGAGGACGCTACAGTCTCTGAATTTGGTTTAATTTCTACGAAACTTTCTTAATTTATAGCAGTATCCGTTTCCGTTAAATTCGTAATTTCCATTATGAATTTCCTTCAAAAATCTAATAAAAGGCATCATACCTGACGATATAGGAATCCTGAAGATTCAACATAGATGTCATAATATTTGTACGGCTCCTCCTTACGAATCCATTCATCAGGCCAACTATGGGTTGAGTATAGTTTATTTCTACTTTCGATCACATCAAATCTTGTAATAACGCGTCTTGTAATTTTATCGGGCTTTAGTGCACTTTTAGCCATAAATGTCCGAAAATCATGTAGGCCAAGAAACACCGATGCGGAGTCCTTAAATCGATCACCATCAAATTTGGTTGAACTAAAATTTTAAATCATGAATTTAAACCTAAACATCTTCATTTCATCACTTACCATCTATAATATGCTCTATTGACATCTTCAATTGGTATATGATGTATAAGCGACCTCATATTGCTATTTATAATTACCAATCTGTACAAATATGTTCTACTTGTTGCATGTCTGCAATGAAATGTACTTGGTACTTGATAGGTACTTATTATCCTTATGGGAATGTCATTATTTGTAAAGTATTTATTTAATTCATATGTTAGATTTCCTGTTGAATATGGTTCACCATTTTGCCTCTGTAAATCTGTATGCATTGTCGAGTGCAATGCATGTACACCAGTATCAGTTCTGAAATCAGGAAATATTTAGACTTCAGTAATAACAAGAAAGTGTGTAGAACTAAATACATACCTACTAGATGTGGATACATGAATTGGGTTAATTGGTTTGAATTTACGCAATGCAATTTCAATATTTCCTTGCACTGTTGTGTAATCGTTGGGTATTTTAAGTTGTCTTTGAGCACCTCTGCAGAGTAAAGAAATTAATAAGTTATTAGTTCAGTTTATTATACATGTAATGAGTTTACCTAAATGATGTTCCAATGTATGATAAATTGAATAAGTATCTAAACATTTTAGATCAGAAAATTGTAACTACAATATAATGAATGGTGTGGTACCAGAGGAGGTTAAGTTATAATAATACCGATTTCGACTTTCATCTTTAGCCTTGGTCAAACCTCATTAACACAATTAGTAAATCAATCGAATTTGTTTAAATTATTGATCATAAATAGTCATTTTGATATCTAAGCATTATTTCTTTTGCAGATGATAAGAGAGTAAGGAAAGTTGCCTATAGTAAAGTATGAAAACTCGATTTTTTCACCGTTGGCAGCCATCTTGGAAGTGCAGCATGCAGGAATCAGATGGTTGGTGCTCGAACGCCGTGTTTATTTTGGTTGAGACGAAGCAGGAGCAAGCAGGCAGCAGACAGCAGTGGAGGAAGGTATTCGGCAGTCGCGGTGCAGAGCGTCGTGAATAATTCCCGGTTACGTGCGCGCTGCGGGTATTGACTGAAGAGCAAGACAGAGAGAAGTAAGTACATTCACATTTCGAGCGTATGCATCGCATCCATGCGAATCCGTACGAGTTGCACTGAATTACATGCGATAGCGCGTCGCGGCTCAGTCGTCCATAGACTCGCAGTCGGTCTCTCGGTCGCCCGGCAGCTTGGTGCTCTTATTGGATAAAAACGCTCACCTTGCCGACCAGTGCAACGCCAAAAAAATCGTCGAATATGAGCGGCTCGCGCGTTTAGAAATTCGCCAAGAATCCACCAAAACGTTGCGATGAAAGAAAGTAGAAATTTCGCGCTCTGAGCTTGTCTGGGTCCTCTGCGTGCATTTTGCACGCTCGCGGTGACTGTTTCAAATGTGCGTGCAAATGGACTCCTGTTGGTTGCATTCGTGCGTTTTTGCATCGCATCCGTCGACCCATTTCTGAGCGGATTGATCTTCGAAGTGTCTCCTGATTGTTTCTCCTGGTTTGGGCATATCATTGATACGTATTCTTCATGTTGGGTGTTTTGAAGCGACGTCTCAAGCCGAAAAGGTAAGCCCCCTTGCATTGCATGCTTGCTGTGTGAAGCATCGATTTTTGCAATGCGTTTGCAGTATATTAGCAGTACAGCTGTTTCTCAAGCGTCCCGAGAGCGTGTATCGATTCGTTTCGTTTGCACTTGACTTCAATATTGCAGATTGCAAACAGAACCTGCAAAGAGTAGGTTAACATAACATGGAATTTTGCAGACTTGACTTTGGTCCTATTGGTGTTTATTTATTGATTTATCAGATCAAATTGTTCAGACATCCTGGGATTTCAAATTTACACATTAACATGGAACTAAAGTTGTGTATCTTGATTGTCAGTAGGCTTTGAAATTGAATTATGCGTAGATGGTTTGTTTTTTCACAGTTTTAACTACGTAGATATGATTTAAACTGCGTGTTTATTGTTACTTTTTGCGTTTTTAAATTAAATGCGATTCAATTGCTGCTATTTTTCATTGTGAGGTTGTCTCAGAACGCAGAACAAATAATAGAATATAGAACAGTTGCTGATGTGAGTCAATACAATGTGACGCACTTGAAAATTGTAAATTGCCAAATATCTAATTGTTACTGTTGTAGATAAGAACTACAGAAGAATAGCCGAAAATTCTACATTGGTATATGAGGAAAACTTCCATCATATGTTTGCTACTGAGAATTGGCTGGTATGTTGACAAATCGGACGCATTATAATGACGAGTGGGCGCAATTTGGGAATGCTCTGGTCCGAGCAAAGAGGAAGTTGCACGCGGAGTTGAAGTGGAAGGAATAAAAACGCAACGACCCAGATAATTTCGAAGCCAATGCATTCACGGCGCGCTGTTCAAACCGATACCCAATACAAAATACGAGCACATAATTTAAATTATTCAAATGTTTTATTGTTACATTCGAAAATGCGTTGTCAATGTGTGAGGTTGGTCGAGCGTGCGTTAACTTTAATTCAAATGCATAATAATGGCTTAATCATTCGGTCTGTTAATTGCTTAATGATACTATCAGGGTACAGATGCGTCATGATAATGAAGTCGTATAAACGAGCAAATATTTATACGTTTCGTGCGGATCGTTATTAATAATTATTTCGTCATTCGAAAAATTCGAATATCGAATATTATCATATTTATTGAGGAGAAAATAAGACGTGGGTAGCGCAGATGCACAACAAATGCTAATTTTTCATCTCTCGATTCCACATCTTTCTGTACACTTGATAATTTGAAGCGAAATTTACATCCATAACGAGTTATCTCTTTTTGCACAAGAGCGGACGTTGCCAAAGTTTAGCGGTTTAAAAAGGCGAATAAGCATTCGAAATCTGCGATGAAAGTGAAATTTGAAAGTTGATGCATAGAATTGCCAATAAAAAGGTTAATCAAAATGAATTAGATGTGTGAGAACATGGATTAGCTATGAATTTCCATGATTTAATTGTTTCTTTTTGTAATCATTGTCAAATGAATGATATTTATGAGGTTTTGTTTGGTATTGCAAAATTGAAGAAAAGTCGAAATTAAAATGTTGATTGTTTGTTGGTTTAAATTCTACAAACAAAAGAATGGAATTTTGTATACGCTTTGTGCATGTTATATTTCCCAGGTTGAAACGCTTATTGCATTCGATGTGTTTACAATAATTTTTACATGAAGCGAGCAAACATTGATTGAATATGGTAATTGCGTGGGCGCGTTGCTCAATTACGATTCCGAATGCAACAGCAATCGAAGCGCAGGTTTGAGCCACTGCCCATCTTTATTGTTTTTTGAAATATTCTTTTTAATTAATGCTTATTACGCAAGCTTCTTCATAGACATGCAA
This sequence comes from Aleochara sp. GC000083, assembly GCA_030264555.1. NCBI lineage: Eukaryota > Metazoa > Arthropoda > Insecta > Coleoptera > Staphylinidae > Aleochara > Aleochara sp. GC000083. The sequence goes on from JARJDZ010007620.1 coordinate 57,060, forward strand.
TTCCATAAAATAATCCTATAGAAGGTCTATAGAATCTAGGGAAATAAAATTATTGTAGATGGCTTTTCTTATTCCTGATCAGCTGGAAAATTTTTACTTTTTCAATATTTTCTGGATAAATGAATGATTGAAAAGCAAAAACATGACAATTTTGGAATAATATTTTCGTTATGTATTCCAGTTTATTCCATTTATCACTAACAATAAGTAATTTTTTACCAGTAAATATTACATTTACTTTCAGTTATTTGTCTAATTTTAAAGTCATTAATTTACTTTTGGGTATCTTGTAGAAATCAAAAATGTTCATAGGTGCTGCCTTTTTGTGTTACCAAAAAGGAATTAATTTATTTCATACCATCTACAAATACCATAATAGTATTGACAAAAAAGTTATTCAAAATTAATAATGTCTAAAACCACACCATAAATGGAAAGTAAGCAAAAAATAGAGCAATTTTAGTTCTTGTCTATAAGTGGCGATACTAGGACAAGAAATTTATTTTCTTACCAACATTTGGAAGACATTTTTATTGGTCATTGTGTAGAGAGGTACTGTTTTGTTGGGTATTTTTGAATAAAAAAGCAGGGTCAATCAAGATTCGACTATTATATCGTCCACGCATTCAATAATAATACACACTAATAATAGTTTAGTTTCGATACTACTTTGTAGCTTTCTGAATACTTTATACCAGCATCCAATCCATTGGGTCCCTGCGCTATAAATGGTCTATGATTGGAGCCCATGCCCACTCGCATTTTCAAAGTTGAAGATAGATTATGGCGGTAATTATATACCAACTCACTCAATGGAGTTCATTTGGAATATAATTTGAATTCATTTTTAAATTTCCTCTCATGAGTTTCATGGCTTCAATTTCAAAGTAATTCTTTACTTAAAATAATTGATTTGAAGATGCAATCTGTAATGGAGTGAAATTTTCAGTACATATTTCACTGATGAAGCACAATAATGTCTTCATTATTCATGTTCCACTTTGAAACCTGAACAAACTCCATTAAAACCAGTCATTTTTGCGTTTTCACTCATTCACTATTGTTATATCGATGAAATTAGTACTTCTGGATTCCTTTTCACCTGCATATAAAAGTAAAAGTTTCCTCGTCGGAATTAAAACGTTTCAATTCAACGAAGAACAATCCATTATTATGACAATGCAAAGCAAGAAAAGAAACGAAACAAAAATAATTACCAGCGTGTCGTGCGTTGTTCGACTTGTTTCTTGTTAGGCTGATTCCGTCCGTAATTGCATGGATATTTATTAGACATCCTGAGAATGCGAGGCAGAAACGGGCAAAATGGAAAAGAAAGATAATGACGGGGAAGTGAGGAGAGAGGTCCAGCAATCATTCCTTCCTTCAGTTGTCGCCATCCGGCATTGTTCTCCCCAATGCATTCGTTATTTATTCATTCGGCGTTTCATATGCATTCATTGAAAGCATTCGAACAATGCTGGGAGTGCACGCAAAATTGCATACTCTTTTTCATTTTCTAATTGTTTCTTCTGTTGTAGTTGTAGTTTTTTCTGTAGAATGTCTGCTGTTTGTGAGGGGAACGAATAAACAAGCTTGTTAGTTGCTAATAGATTGAATTCATAGTATTCCTGAAAATAAAAATTAACAATTTGGTTTTTTTTAATGTGGAAAATGTCTGAATGTTTCTTGATGTCTTTTACATGTCGCTTAAAAGGTTTAAATTCTTGTAATCTTTCACCCAAGCCCAAGCCTTCAATATAGTTCTATTTTATTTTTTCGTGTCCACGTTCAGAAAAGAATTTTGATGATAAGAATAGTCGAAAGACGTGTCCGATTCATTCATGAACGTCTGAGAACGAAATGAAATAAAGAAAACCCAAGGAAGACTTTCATTCGATGCTCACTTCCTCCAAGCTACAATTTTTCATTCGCACTCGGCCGTGTCAAACATCGGATTCATGCTTGGCATCCTCGAAGAGTCTCGATATTTGAAGGAACCACAAAAAGGAGGCAGGCATCCTCCTGAATTGAAATCTCCCCGATGCAGACCAAGACGGCTGTGCTTCACTGGGCAACAACAACAAGTCAGAACTTCAGAAACTACAATTCTGTCTCTGCACACTCTGCTTGGAAAATTTTGGATGGTCGAAATTGCTTGACGAGACGCCGCGAAGCGATGCAAGATGCTCGGCAGGTGTTTAATCAGTCAGTTGGCTTTGTTGGCTCGCTGCATTCGGTTCCGTTCCGACCGAATGTCTGCTGGTCTTCAGCACCTGTAGTAACTTAACGAAACGACCGCATCTGCATGCTGAAGCGGCACGTAAAGTAGTTTCATAAATTGTGTTTGCTTTTATACGGTGTATTCTTGCTTATGCTCAATGCGGCAATTTGCGGGATATGCAAAAGATGGTGAATGCAATGTCTTTCAACGAGCCAACGAGAAGTGTGCGTATTCGCAGCTGTTTACAGAACGTTTAATTCGCTGTCGTCATTATTTTATGTCGTTTTTATTGCTAGTTTTTAAATTCATTATTTTTTCGATTCTATTTGGTTGAAAATTAATAAGTGGTCTGGTGAAATGGTCATTTTTACTAGATGTTAATGCCAATTGTGGAACATGGGTTATGAAATTAAGTCAATAGTTGATTTTGTTAATTTTTCATTTATCATTGTTGTTAAGTTAAAAAAGTTTAAAAAGTAGGAAACAAGATCAATTAGGATTTGGAGTAGACATAATTTTGACAATATTTTTGTGCTTGTAATGAATGTTAGGTAATCTTTTAGATGCCTCTTTATTCCAGTTAATAATTCTGGAAGTGAATTTATTGGGCTCTTGAAAAGATGAGAGATATGATTGAGAGATATATTAACTTTTTGGTGCAAAAAATTATGAAGTGAAATCATTAATCGATTAATTGAGAAGTATTTACATGGGTAGATAACAAAATAGATAGTAGAAATGATTTTTGCAATATTTTTTTCTCGTAGCCTTTGGTAATTTTAAAAAATCTGTTTTAATGTTGTTACTGAAGTTTTTAAAGTGGACCAAAAATATTTGGTTCCTAAGTGAGGCGGAAATTTTTCTAGTAAGCTTCCGAGATTGTATCTAAATGTCACGCCATTACTGTTAATAATTCTGGAAGCGTATTGAAAGGACTCTTTTAAATGAGATCTATTGTTGATTTGGCATTGAGTGAAGATCTTGTCAGTTGTGATTAATCTAACAAATTCACGTAAGCTTAAGAAATCTAAAATATTAGGTCGAGGTATAACTAACTTCCGTTTTTTTATCACTTATCATGTTAATTTATTATATATTCACTAACTTTGTGAGAGTTTATCAATTCCTTACTTGTAAAATGTGTTCGATTTGAATTGTAAAAAAGTTTAACAGTCTACTTGACTTCGTTTTCAAAATTGAACTTTTTCTTTCATTCAAAACATTTTACAAAGAACAGAAAATTATCAATAACCTTTTCTTCATCTTCCTTATAGTTCTTCCTGAAATTTAGCAATTTCTATCTTCCTTAAAATGAAGTTGAATTGGACTGTAGGAAGTTTTTGACAACTTGTCTGACTTCTTTTTCAGAATTGAATATTTTCATTCAAAATTTTTGTAATAATCAGAATACGTCAAGATCTGGGGACTATCCAAGGTAGAGAATGAAAATTCGATAGTTTTTCTGATTGGTTTTTCTGAATTCGATGGTTTTTCTATTCAAAAAGTTGTCAAAACAATAAAAAGTTGTTAGTCTATCAGGATAAGATTTGGGAAGCAATGTGGATGAGGTAAAATAGAACAATCAAAGCCCAAGAAATTTTCTTGAATCGCTTTTGGGTTCATTTATTGTCTTGTAAAAGAATGACGTTTTGCGATTGATGAGGAAAAACTGAAACTAAATAATTTATGTGAGCATAGAAGGCAAAATCAAAATGAAAGGAAATACAAACTAGAAGTCTAGAAGTATTAGACCAAGGTACTAATTGTCAGGTTTTTAGAACACTAAATTGTTGTTGCTAATTGTTGCAAATTCCAGGCTTACTTACAGGATTGTTAGTACGAAACTAAACCTGAGTTATAGCTAACAAAGAGAAATACAAATGAGACATACACCCAAGAACAATAACCTACCTCGTTTGACCACTCATGCTACAGTTTAGCATCGCATCGCATAATTTATTTAGAAATTATGAGGCACGCCAGATTAGTGGAAAATGTATCTCTTCCTCTTCGAACCGCCTCGTTGCGGCCATCCATCCGTTGCGCCCATTCCGTGCACTTCTTGCAGATAAAAGAATGCACACTTGAAAAGCTCGCAAGTGCACGCAGCGGCCGCGAGTGAATGAGTGCGAGTGCATTTACGTATAAATATAGAGTTGGAGTTAACGAACGATTATAGTTAATTAGAGTGTGCACGATGAGTACGACGTACGAGATGCGCGCATCTCCTACGAGAATGCTCACTCGAAACGTGCAGCTCTTTCCACTGATTATTATTCATCATCGCGGCCGCATACATACACTTTGCGAGGTTTACAGCCTGTGTGTGAATGCGCTCGTACGCATTGCTGCGATTCGACGTCAAATTGCAAGCCAATGCTGATGATATACATGCGCATGTAATTGAAAAAAAGTGCATTGAACGCCGATCGGACGTAGAACTCCTGGGAAGCTCCATGCAAAAACTCGCTTATTATAGCCATTATTATTTGCGTTTGAATGCCGCGCGTTTGAAAGAAGTAATTTGCGGATGATTCGTGGTAATTTTCAATTAGACGACACAAGCATGGGATGACTTGAAGACTCAATAAAAACGATAATTTTGCGTGAAATAACTTGTTAGTGAAATGCGCATAGAGGATATAAAAATAGATACCAGATGGGTAATTTTCTTCATATTCATTGATGGGGAAAATGATGAAAGCTTTCCAGTACTTTAGCAGTTGTTATATCAGTTAACAATTTGCTCAATTTTGGGGATATACAACTTTTGTTCAAAAAATAGGTTTCCAGTAAAATTGTCATCTTCTAAGTAATTTACAAGATCCAGAAAATTATTATAAGTGAGATTTTTGTAGGAAGAAAAAAAAAAAGGGTTATCGTAGCCAACATTTTTGGAACTTTTGAGATTGCATTTCAAATTTGAAGTAGTTCCAATTATTGGAGTTTATTTAAAAAGTTTAGATTCAATTTACTGGTTTATAGTTAGATATCTATGCTAAAAATTTATTGGGACATAATTGGGCTGAATTTTATGATTTGATGTTTATCATATCATATTTACTGGAGTAGATTTCGATTAGAAATCCTCGAGTAAACTAAAAAAAAATTGGATAAATTAACGCCATAAAATCTGATATATCCGTGACTATAAAGCGTTATCAATGTTAGAAAATCATTTACGAGCACGAACTCGCATAAAGTTCAATCTCGAAACGCAGCAAATGCAATTTAAAGAAAATGCAATTTGTGGGTTACGTAAATAGTCCGAGAGCATAACCGTGCGTAGGATGTGCGAATAGCTGTGAACTCAATTCGATGCGTTGTTCTGTTCTTGCAGTCGCATGCTGCTGCTGGCAATCGCGAAACCAAAATAAATTCGAAATCTTCGAGTGCATTAGAAAAGCGCTTAAATAACAACCGCGATTATATGCCTTGAAATGCATTTCGAATCGACGAAGTTGACATAATACGCCTTGCTGCATTCGTGGGCACACAATAAGAATTGAATTTTCACATTTTATTATTACCTCCAAGTGAGCCAAGAGACAATCATGGTTCGTCTGAATCGAAGGGAGTAGAAGGTTTTAAAATGCGTGTGACATGTGCAATCATCGATTGTGATGGAAATCAAAAATAATATTCGAAAGAAAGGAGAAATTTCTTTCGGCATCAAGTCCATTCTTGGTATGCAAAGTGGAGGCGTCACGCTGTCTGTCTGGCTGGCTTGTTGGTTGGTTTCCAGCGAGGTTCGGTCGATGCGGCATCGCTTGGTTCTTGCTTGCACGCGCATGTTTGATTATATTATTCAATGCTATAAAAGCATGGTGAATGTAGGCTTCATTTGCTGAACGGGGACCCACCTTGTCGACTGTTCGCATTGCAGTTGTTAAACGTTTTGTCGCTCATGTTGGTCTCGCGTTCTTCTGCACGCACACATACGTTGCAGGACATTTTCACTGAGGAGCTTGTCAACCTACAAGCTTGGTGTTGCATAGTAGTTTTCAGACTAAAATTTACTGCTTTGGTAGAAATTACTTGCCGTTGAAGTGTTGAAAATTGAGGAAGATTATCAGGAGTCTTTTGGAGTCTGGATATTGTGATAGATGTTCGAGGACTAGGTGCAAATATTTTAGAAGGATTCTGGAAGATTTTGAAGATATGAATAGTAGGCTGGGTAGAGTTTCTAGAAGATTATCAGAAGTTCTTAGGTCTAGATGTTATGGTAGTTGTTAGAGGATAAGATGAAAATATTTTAGAAGGATTCTGGAAGGTTTTGGAGGTATGGATAGTAGGCTGGGTAGAATTTCTAGAAGATTATCAGAAGTCCTTAGGTTTGGATGTTATGGTAGAACTTAGAGGATAGGGAGAAAACAATCTAGAAGGATTCTGTATAGAGTATCCAGAAGAGTTCTTAGAGTGTGTATGTTATGGCAGATATTCTGGTAAAAGGTAAAAATATTCTAGAAGAATTTTGGAAGGTTCTGGCGGTATGGATAGTAGGCTGGGTAGACTTTCTAAAAGATTATCAGAAGTCCTTAGGTCTGGATGTTATGGTAGTTGTTAGAGGATAAGGCGAAAATATTCTAGAAGGATTCTGGAAGGTCTTGGAGATAAGGATAGTAGGCTGGGTAGGATTTCTAGAAGATTATCAGAAGTCCTTTGGTCTGGATGTTATAGTAGATGTTCTAGGATAAAGTAAAAATATTCTAAAAGGATTCTAGAAGGTTCTGGAGGTATGGATAGTAGGCTCGCTAGAGTTTCTAGAAGATTATCAACGTCCTTAGAGTCTGGATATTAGGCTAGTTGTTCGAGGACTAGGTGAAAAATTCTAGAAGGATCCTGGAAAATTTTGGAAGTATGGGTAGATTTCCTGTGAGATTATTAGAAGTAGTTTAGAAGTATGAGTAGTAGGCTGGGTACAGGTAGTCTGAAAGGTGTGAATTTTGCTGTCAATTTTCTGATGGTTTCTACTATACATATGTATACGCAAAGGTAGTGAGCACTTTCTTGATGCACTGTCGCTGAAGAAAAATAAGTGCGCTGCGCAAGTCAGTACTGCACGGACAACTTTGCTCAAGCATGTTGAGATAAAGCTTAAGCACGGTAAACTACTGGTCGCGACTCTTGGCCACGGTTCACCGACCTTAATGCGCGGATATTCTTATTGCTTA